>JAODAL010083958.1:0-11076 GCA_025379985.1 Phyllomedusa bahiana
GTTTTTAGGGGTTCATTTACCCTCTAGCCCCACTCAGGGTCCTCATGTCGCTCAAGACCTCGCAAACAACTATGGGGGGGGGGGGGGGGGGGGGGGGGGGGGGGGGGGGGGGGGGGGGGGGGGGGGGCAGTTTCCATAGCGGACCCTTATGTATTGGTAACCATAAGGCATGTCCGATGCCACTTCCGCTTTCCAAGACATAAGGGTAATCTAGGGAAACCATAAGCGATGGCGCAGCTGGAGCGATGAGAGACCTGTAGAGAAGCTGGTAAGCCTAAATGCAGAATGTGATGGCTGAAAAAGAACACTGCACACCAACACTAAAGTCTGATCCAAATATGCAGCATGGAGGAGAGGGTATCATGGTAAAAAAAACTGCACACCAACAACAAAGACTGATCCAAATATGCAGCATGGAGGAGAGGATATCATGGAAAGAACACTGCACACCAACACTAAAGACTGATCCAAATTTGCAGAGTGGAAGAGAGGGTATCATGGAAAAAACCCCACTGCACACCAAAAACTGATCCAAATATGCAGCATGGAGGAGAGGGTATCATGGAAATAACACTGCACACTAACACCAAAGCTTTCCCAATGTGCACATTGGCATTATTGGGGACACTGCTCATTAACACCCAAACCACTCCAGGCTGTGCAGCATAGGACATCATGGAGGTGGAGGTATCATGTAAAGGACAATGCAAACCAACACCAAAACCTCCTCCAATTGTTCAGAATGAAGGGCATCAGGAAAAGAACACCTCACACCAACACCAAAACCTTCTCCAACTGTGGAGGAGGGGTGCATCATGGGATAACAGCGCCTTGTTATCCAGAAGCTAATTTCATGTTGGGAGCGCCTCTAGAGCATTTGTTGACGTTTCTGCCACTATCTTCCTGTTTGTTGCAACTTTTTTTCCTTTTTGTTTTTTTTACAAAAATTCGACACAAGGCGCCCGGGTATTAGAACATTTCTAATCAATAAAGGAGGGGTGTTATAAAGGGGGGGGAGGGGGGAGTGTTAAACTTCTAGAGTCACATAACTCTATAGATACAGGTCATCAATCACATGAACTCTTTAGAGAGTGTAAGCTCTTTAGCCTCGTTGGCTTTGACCTTCCTTGACATTGACACTTTCCTAGAAGGCGATGGACAGAAGCTTGATCCACAGAGGATCCGATGGGGGGTGTGGTAAGACGGGGAGATAATGGAGGAGTCAGCTTTATTTCCAGATTTCAGTCACTTGAGTGTAAAGCCGCGGCATCTGCTGTTGATTGATCTTACGGGATTGTGTCAGATCCGCATCAGAGTTTTAATTACATTACAGCTCTCAGCTCCCGCCTGACACCAATGCTCTTAGTTGTCAGTGACATAATCCCGGTATTCGTAAAACCTTACTGACAGGCGGCTACTCTGCCCCCTCTCAATTATCCAGATTGTTTCATCCAATTTCCTACTAGTACCTGCGGTGCATCTCCAGACGCTGCAAAGTGGAGTATTAATGAGGCCTGAGCCACCGACGTTGTGGACGTATCTGATACCAAGGAGTGATGGGGGCAGGAATTATCATATACCCCATGTTTAGGTTACTTCACTCAGGTCCGTGGAGGCCCTCGGGTGTTAAAGGTGGGGTTCTCATTGTTTTCTGAAGAGATGGAAATTAGATCATAATACTGCCATACTGTGTCCATATAATGCTGCCTCATAATGTAGCCATACAGTGTCTAAATAATACTGCCATACTGTGTCAATATAATTCTGCCTCATAATGTTGCCATACCGTGTCTATATAATACTGCCATACTGTGTCCATATAATTCTGCCTCATAATGTTGCCATACCGTGTCTATATAATACTGCCATACTGTGTCTATATAATACTGCTTCATAATGCTGCCATATCGTGTCCATATAATGCTGCCTCATAATGTTGCCATACCATGTCTATATAATATTAATTCATAATAATGCCATACTGTGTCTATATAATACTGCCCCGCCGTGTCTATATATACTGAAGTTGTGTATTATATAATACTATTCTATGGTGGTAACATAATACTGCCATACAGTGCTTAAACAATACAGCTGGATAGCTGGAGGTCAATCTAGCCATTGTTACAATCCCGTCTTGACCTTAGTAGTTATCTTCCCATGGTTCTGTATTAGGGGCTCCATTACCAGGGGGTGGGGCTCCAGGAGAGGGTCCTCTGGGGTCTTCTCCTTAGTCGGCTGCAGTTTTGGGTCCCGGCAGTCTTCAGGCCTGTAGATGGGAGTTCTCCTGGTTCTTCGTACACAGCAGTTCTTCAGTCTGAGGTTCCTCTGGGTTCTTCTCCATAGTCGGCTGCAGTTTGGGGCAGTCTTCAGGCCTCCTGGTTCTTCTTACACAGCAGTTCTTCAGTCTGAGGTTCCTCTGAGGTCTTCTCCATAGTCGGCTGCAGTTTTGGGCAGTCTTCAGGCCTCGTGGTTCTTCATACACAGCAGTTCTTCAGTCTGAGGTTCCTCTGAGGTCTTCTCCATAGTCGGCTGCAGTTTGGGGCAGTCTTCAGGCCTCCTGGTTCTTCGTACACAGCAGTTCTTCAGTCTGAGGTTCCTCTGGTGTCTTTTCCATAGTCGGCTGCAGTTTGGGGCAGTCTTCAGGCCTCGTGGTTCTCCGTACACAGCAGTTCTTCAGTCTGAGGTTCCTCTGAGGTCTTCTCCATAGTCGGCTGCAGTTTTGAGCAGTCTTCAGGCCTCCTGGTTCTTCGTACACAGTAGTTCTTCAGTCTGAGGTCTTCTCCATAGTCGGCTGCAGTTTTGGGCAGTCTTCAGGCCTCCTGGTCCTTCATACACAGCAGTTCTTCAGTCTGAGTTTCCTCTTTGCATCTCGTGTCCTCCAGGGATGAGATGTGACTGATTGACTTGTAAGTCTTGTGTGTGTCTGTCTGGAGCTGGCAGAGAACGGGGCGATGTGCAGATAATGGGCGAGGCATGATGATATTCCGTCTGATTGATGCCTTGTGGAAATACCGCCATCCGCTCGCAGATGCTTTATGTCTCCGCCAACATCGACACCTTAAGCATTATCCGCAGAGACGAGATGATGAAGGGGAAACTTTTGATGAATTTTAGCAGGAAATTATGAAAACTTCACTAACAAATCTCTTCTCATTAATAAAGAAAGTATTAAAGTCCTGGAATCTCTGCTCTGGAGGCAAAAATGGGGCGAGGGGGGCGGCGAGCGCTGCTTAACATGCGGATCAGGAGCCCTGACAGCTCCGACGCGTCTCCGCTCACTTCTCACCAAAGTGGAAAGTTTCTACTGAGAGCGAGTCCATTAACAGGAGGGGGCGAAGCGGCACCGAGCTAATATACAGCCCCATATACCACCAGGGCCAACGTGACTGCAACAGCAAAGCAGCAGAGCGGACACGGAGGCGCTAGATGTGACTGAAGGACAAGATACACCAGCAGAATTGGGAATACAGCTCCGGATGTGACTGAAGGACAAGATACACCAGCAGAATTGGGAATACAGCTCCGGATGTGACTGAAGGACAAGATACACCAGCAGAATTGGGAATACAGCTCCGGATGTGACTGAAGGACAAGATACACCAGCAGAATTGGGAATACAGCTCCGGATGTGACTGAAGGACAAGATACACCAGCAGAATTGGGAATACAGCTCCAGATGTGAGTGAAGGACAAGATACACCAGCAGAATTGGGAATACAGCTCTGGATGTGACTGGAGTATAAAAAGCTACAACTCAAGAGCAGAAGAGATAATGAAAGTTATTAAACATTATCAAATAGATTTAATGTCTTGAAGAAGGAAGCTGTGAACTCAGTCTTGTGTCGACTCTAAAGTCCTCCTACAACTGCAGACCATGAAGAGCTGCAGACAAATAGGTCCCAAATCTGTGCTACCCTTAACAATACATCTTTATGCGGGTCAGAGCTCAGCTTTTCTGACACAAAGCTCCAAATCCATGCATAGAAAATTACCACTAGGGGGAGCTTTCTGCATAGTGTATATAGATACAGCTCTAGAATATCTGTATACAGTGAGCTCCCCCTTGTGGTGGCAGGAGACAAGTATGTGTTAGCTATGTCCCTGCAGGAAATTTGGAGCAGTGTATCAGAAGCACGGAGCTCCGACTGCACTAATGATACGAGAGTAACACATATTGTACCTATAAAGGAGGCGTCGCTCCAGCTTGAGGGGCGACCTGTGCTCCGAGACCTGGGCTGCAGGACCTGAACTATTTGTGGAGCAGGACATCCATTACCTCCCTAACATCATCTTGGAAGGAAACGTCCTGTTTGGGATTTTCAGGATCTGCGGTTTGTTTGCTGATTTGACCTGATGAATTCGGAGCTATTTCTGCAACCAGCAGACGCGAGGAGTCGACTCCGCGCAGCTTCTCGTCATTGTCTCGCGTCTTATTATTCACAGGATCCGGAGACGACAGGAAACAGTGTGAAGTTCTCGCTGATTAAACAACAAGAGAATTGCAAATTGCAACGATCCTTCCACTGGGGGAAAAACAGGCAAATTGTTTCATTCATCCTGAAAAATAAGATATTAACCCAATGTGCTGAGAAGGCGTCGTGAACAGCGGCATTTGGGCGAGCAGGGGCGTGTGGGCGAGCAGGGGCGTGTGGGCCAGCAGGGGCGTGAGGGCCAGCAGGGGCGTGAGGGCCAGCAGGGGCGTGAGGGCCAGCAGGGGCGTGTGGGCGAGCAGGGGCGTGTGGGCGAGCAGGGGCGTGAGGGCGGGGGCAGGGGCGTAAAGGGCCAGCAGGGGCGTGGGGGCAGCAGGGCGTGGGGGCCAGCAGCGGCGTGAGGGCCAGCAGCGGCGTGGGGGCCAGCAGCGGCGTGAGGGCCCGCGGGCCGGGTGAGGGCCAGCAGCGGCGTGAGGGCCAGCAGCGGCGTGTGGGCCAGCAGCGGCGTGTGGGCCAGCAGCGGCGTGTGGGCCAGCAGCGGCGTGGGGGCCAGCAGCGACGTGGGGGCCAGCAGCGGCGTGGGGGCCAGCAGCGACTGACTGATACGGAGGCCGATATTCAAGACTTCTGGCCGCTGGATATTTAGGACAGATGTAGAAATAACTCCGGATGAAGAGAATATTGAAGGCAGGAGCTGAGTTCACACACAGAGTGCGGAGGATTAACCTCGCAGCAAAGGTAGCGAGCGCCCCCAGAACAGGGGGCACGAGGGCTTCACCAAGACGAAAACGTGTCCGTCGATGATGAGAAGAAGTTGAGAAGTGATAATAGATGTGAGCAGCTCCATGTAGGAGCCCAGAAGGGGGCTGAGACCACCGCACTACTATTGGGGACACAACTACTGCTATCTGATGACTGCACTGAGGCTTCTGTCATGATCAACAGCCACGTGCTAATCATGCAACAGCTGCAGAGAAATGTGCAACAGACGCACAGGAACCATGAGCAGCACAACAGCCGCACAGAATCCAGGTAGTGTGCACCATGCAACAGCCACGTAGGGAAGCGTGCACCGTGCCACAGCCACGCAGGGAAGCGTGCACCATACCACAGCCACGTAGGGAAGCGTGCACCATTCCACAGCCACGTAGGGAAGCGTGCACCATGCCAAAGCCACGTAGGGAAGCGTGCACCATGCCAAAGCCACGTAGGGAAGCGTGCACCATGCCAAAGCCACGTAGGGAAGCGTGCACCATGCCAAAGCCACGTAGGGAAGCGTGCACCATGCAAACCACGTAGGGAAGCGTGCCATGCCAAGCCACAGGAAGGTGCACCATGCCAAAGCCACGGAGGGAGCGTGCACCATGCCAAAGCCACGTAGGGAAGCGTGCACCATGCCACAGCCACGTAGGGACGCGTGCACCATGCCACAGCCACGGAGGGAAGCGTGCACCGTGCCACAGCCACGTAGGGAAGCGTGCACCATGCCACAGCCACGTCGGGAAGCGTGCACCATGCCACAGCCACGTAGGGAAGCGTGCACCATACTACAGCCACGTAGGGAAGCGTGCACCATACTACAGCCACGTAGGGAAGCGTGCACCGTGCCAAAGCCACTAGGGAAAGGGTCGTGCACCGTGCCAAAGCCACGAGGGAAGCTCCCCACCAATGCCAAACCCAGTAGGGAAGCGTGCACCATGCCAAAGCCACGTAGGGAAGCGTGCACCATGCCAAAGCCACGTAGGGAGCGTGCACCATGCCAAAGCCACGTAGGGAAGCGTGCACCATGCCACAGTCATGCGTGCAATGTGCTACAGCTGCGCCATGCAGCAGCTTCACAGAACTGTGCAGCATCCACATAGGAACCAAGAACCATGCAACAGCCACACAGGGACCATGAACCATGCAACAGTTGTGCAGAAATTATGAACCATGCAACAGTGGCATAGGGAAGCGTTTCCTTGTAGATTGTAAGCCCTCGCGGGCAGGGTCCTCTTTCTTCTCTGTTTCAGTTACTAGTCATTTTTGTCACCTTTGGGTAATTGTTCCACATTTGTTATGTATGTAATTCCCCTTAAAATGTACAGCGCCCGGGAAATCAATGGCGCTCTAAAATAATATAATAATAATAATAACACCTGCAGAGCAACGATTCGAGCCCACATCCATTAATACAGCACCCTAACAGGCAGAGGCGTTACTTCATGCTCTTGGGCCCTAGTGCAAAAAGTGGAATTGGGCCCCCCAGCTACCATGCACCATTTACAATGCTGGTGTCTCCTGATGTGGCAGATGGGCTTTTAGGCCCCCTCAAGCTGCAGGGCCCGGTAGCGACTGGTATCCCTGCACCCCCGTTAGCTACGCCCCTGCTAACAGGTAGCATATAGCACCCACATTATACGTACATTCTCCCTGACTGTCTCTTGGAAAGCGGGTCACAATTTGTGTGGGGTTCGTGCAATCCCTGAGTGTTGGGTCGGTCCTGGCTGTGAGTGTTGCGTCGGTCCTCCTGGGTGTGGGGCCGGTACTCCTGGGTGTGGGTGTGGGGCCGGTCCTCCTGGGTGTGGGGGACGTCCCCTGGTGTGGGTGTTGGACGGTCTTCCTGGTGTGGTGTTGGACGTCCTCCCTGGGTGTGGGTGTTGGGACGGTCCTCCTGGGTGTGGGGACGGTCCTCCTGGGTGTGGGTGTTGGGACGGTCCTCCTGGGTGTCTAAGCATTTGGGCGATCTTCCTGGGTGTGGCTGTCTGGCTCCTAGGTGTGTGTGGTCTTAAAGAGTGTGAGTGTTCAGACGGTCTCCTTGTGTATGGGTTTTTGGTGGTCCTCCTGGGTGCGGCTGTTTGGGCACTCTTCTCTGGTGCCGGTGGTCTTCCTCTGTGTTGATGGACTTCCCGAGTATGGTTCTAGTGGTCGGCTAGTGTGGGTGTTCGGAGGGAGGGGGTTCTTCTTGGGTGTTTGGGCGGCCCTCCTGGCTATAGGCCTTGTGGTGGTCTTCCTGGATATGGGTGGTTGGGCGATCTCCCTGAGTGTGTGTGGTCTTCCTGGGTGTAGGTGGTCTCCCTGGATGTGGGTGTTTGGGCGGTCTTCCTGGGTATAGAGGTGGTCCTCCTGGGTGCGGCTGTTTCGTTGGTCTTCCATTGGTGTGGCTGTTTGGTTGGTCTTCCTGGGTGTTGGTGTGGTTTTTCAGGGTGTGGATGGTCTCCCTGGATGTGGGTGTTTGGGCAGTCTTCCTGGGTGTAGACGTGGTCCTCCTGGGTGTGGCTGTTTAGACAGTATTCCTGAGTGTGGGTGTTTGGTTGGTCTTTTTCCCGGGGTGGCTTTTCCTTTTTTGGGGGGGTTTGGGCACTCTTCCTGGGTGTAGATGGTCTCCCTGGATGTGGGTGTTTGGGCACACCTCCCGGGTGTGGATGTGGTCCTCCTGGGTGTGGCTGTTTGGTTGCGCTTCCTGGGTGTTTGGGCGGTCTTCCTGGGTGTGGTCGTCCAGGGTATGGTGGTCTTCCCCCGGGGGTTTTTGTTTTTGGTCTTCCGGGGGTTTTTGGGCGGTCTTCCTGGGTGTGTCTGGTCTTCCTGGGTTTGGGGGGTCCCTTCCTGGGGGGGGTTTTGGTCTTTTCCGGGTGGGGTGGTCTTTTCCCGGTTTAGGCAGTCCTCCTGGATGTGGATGTGGTCCTCCTGGATGTGGGTGTTTGGTTGGTCTTCCTGACTGTGGCTGGTCTTCCTGGGTGTTGGGCGGTCTTCCTGGGTGTGGATGTGGTCCTCCTGGGTGGGGGTGTTTTGGGGATCTTCCTGGGTGTTTTTTGGGGGGGTCTTCCTGGGTTGGATTGGTCCCCTTTCCCGGGGCGGTGGTCCCCTTCCCAGGTTTTTAGGGCAGTCCCCCTTTATGGGATGTTCCTCCTGGGTGGGGTGTTTGGTTGGTCTTCCTGACTGTGGCTGGTCTTCCTGGGTTTGGAGGGAGTGTTCCTGGGGGAGGGTTCCGGGGGGGTTGGGGGTCTTTTGGGGTTGGGTTTTTCCTTTTGGGAGCTGTCTTTTGGGGGGTTTTTGGTTTGGGCTTCCGACTGGGGCTGTCTTCCCCCAAAGGTTAGGGCAGTCCTCCTGGGTGTAGACGTGGTCCTCCTGGGTGTGGCTGTTTAGACAGTATTCCCGAGTGTGGGTGTTTGGTTGGTCTTCCTGGATGTGGCTGCTCTTCCTGAGTGTGTGTGGTTTTCCTGGGTGTAGATGGTCTCCCTGGGTGTGGGTGTTTGGGCGGTCTTCCTGGGTATAGAAGTGGTCCTCCTGGGTGCGGCTGTTGCGTTGGTCTTCCAGGGTGTGGCTGTTTGGTTGGTCTTCCTGGGTGTTGGTGTGGTTTTTCAGGGTGTGGATGGTCTCCCTGGATGTGGGTGTTTGGGCAGTCTTCCTGGGTGTAGACGTGGTCCTCCTGGGTGTGGCTGTTTAGACAGTATTCCTGAGTGTGGGTGTTTGGTTGGTCTTCCTGGATGTGGCTGCTCTTCCTGGGGGGTTTTTGGCACATTTCTGGGTGTAGAATGGGGTTGTGATGTGGGGTGTTTGGAAATTGGGTGGAATGGTTCCGGGTGTGGCTGTTTGGGCACTCTTCCTGGGTGTAGATGGTCTCCCTGGATGTGGGTGTTTGGGCACACCTCCCGGGTGTGGATGTGGTTCTCCTGGGTGTGGCTGTTTGGTTGGTCTTCCTGGATGTTTGGGCGGTCTTCCTGGGTGTGGCTGCTCTTCCTGGGTGTGGATGTGGTCTTCCCAGGTGTTTGGTTGGTCTTCCCAGGTGTTTGGGCGGTCTTCCTGGGTGTGGATGTGGTCTTCCCAGGTGTAAGGGCAGTCCTCCTGGGTGTAGACGTGGTCCTCCTGGATGTGGGTGTTTGGTTGGTCTTCCTGGATCTTTGGGTGGTCTTCCTGGGTGTGTCTGGGCTTCCTGGATGTGGTCCTCCTGGGTGTGGCTGTTTGGGCACTCTTCCTGGGTGTTTGGGCGGTCTTCCTGGGTGTGGATGTGGTCTTCCAGGGTAGGGTGGTCTTCCCAGGTGTTAGGGCAGTCCTCCTGGATGTGGTCCTCCTGGATGTGGGTGTTTGGTTGGTCTTCCTGACTGTGGCTGGTCTTCCTGGGTGTTGGGCAGTGTTCCTGGGTGTGGATGTGGTCCTCCTGGGTGTTGCTGTTTGGGCAGTCTTGTGTGGGTGTTTGGTTGGTCTTCCTGGGTGAGGCTAGTCTTCCTGGGTGTTTGGTTGGTCTTCCCAGGTGTTTGGGCGGTCTTCCTGACTGTGGCTGGTCTTTCCAGGTGTTAGGGCGGCCCTCCTGGGGGGGTAGACCTTGGGGCCCCCCTGGATGTGGGTGTTTTGGGTTTGGGCTTCCTGACTTGGCTGGTCCCTTCCTGGGTGTTTTTGGGGGTCCTTTCCTGGGTTGGCTGGTTTTTTCCCGGGTGTTTGGGGGGGTCCCTTTCTGGGTGTTGGGAAAAGCTCTTTTTTAGGGAAAGGAAATTTTTTCCCAGGTGTTTTTGGGCGGCCCCCCGGGGGGTCCCGATTACAGCCCCCCCACAATTTTTAACTCTTCGAGAAAAAAGGTTTATCATCCAAAGCTCTCACAAAACCCCACCCCAATGGTTTTTCCCCAAACTGGGATTTACCCGATCGAATTTCAGTTGATTAACCCCAAAAATCCCAAAGTACCTCTGAAAAACCCGGAAAGTACAGAATTGTGACCGCCCGGGTCCCGGATGTGACGGGGTAAAAAAAACGTGAAAAATCCCGTTGGCGCTGCCTGCAGTCCCCATTCAAATACGATAACACTTGGTGGGCGCCCCTGAAGGTTGTGGCACCTCCTTCAAAAGGGGGGAAAATTTGGGTTTTTTAAAACCCCTTTTCCCCTCCCCGGGTCTTTTTGCAATGTTTGGTGACTTGTCGGAGGGGCGAGCACGGAGGCGGTGGGCGCCGCGGGGACCGCCGCCTCCGGGAGACAAGCGAGCCGCTGATTACACTCTTGTCAAACTGATGAACACGGAAAGTGTCACAAATGTTCATCAGCAGCCGCTTCCCTCAAGTACAAATTATCCCCATTATCCCTCGTCTGAGCCACAGGCCCCGTGCGGAGCGACGCCGACAGGTGGAGGCCATCGAAACAAGCTACAACCACTGTAAAAAATTTTGGGCACGCAGAACACCAAACAGCTAACAAGGGGGGCCCCAAATTTTAATACGGGCCTCAGCTCCCCCTGCTCCCATAACAATGGAGCCACAATAATAGCATGTTCCCCCAGCTCCTCCCGCTCTATAACAAGGGGCCCCCCAAATCAATAGCGTGTCCTCCAGCTCCTCCCCCATCTATAACATGGGGGCCAAAAGATCAAAAAGCAATTCCTCCCGCTCCCCCCCTGCCTATAACATGGGGCCACAGATCAGAAGCATGTCCTCAGCTCCTCCGCTCTATAACAGGCGCCACAGATCGAATAACGGGCCTCAGCTCCCCTGCTCTATAACATGGGGAAACCCCAGATCAGATTGCATGTCCCCGCCTCCTCCTGGGTCTATAACATGGGGCAGAAACGATAGCATGTCCCAGCTCCCCCTGTTCCCATAACATGGGGCCCCCAATCAGATAGCATGTCCCCCAGCTCATCCTTTCTTTATAACATGGGGGCCCCAGATCAAAAGCATG
>JAODAL010083959.1:0-11076 GCA_025379985.1 Phyllomedusa bahiana
CGCCTAAAAAAAAACATATGGGAAAAATTAGGCCCCGGGAGTCCCGGTAGGTACTGCTCCTTTTCTAAAGGCCCTTGGGGGGGGGCCAAATTTTGGGCAGAGGGAAACAAAATGGGGACTCTGAAATGGCAGAATCTGGGGAATCAATTTTAATTTCATGTACCTGTCCACATCAAACCGGTTTCTTGTGAATAAGGGGAAAAAAATTAAAAAATCTGAAAAAAAAAAGTTAAATTTTGAATTTTTCCCACCCCCATTTTCCCTTTTTCCTTTCGGGAAAAAACACCCGAGGGTTAAATAAACTTCCAAAAAATTCTGTTTTGAATGTTTTTAAGGGGGAAAGTTCCTGAGATGGAGCCCACTATGGGGGTATCTGACATACAGACCCCCCCCAAAGCCACCTCACGGGCCTAAGTTTGCTTAGTCTATGGATTCCCTAAGTGGTACAAAAAGGAATAAAAACGCGCTTTGACAGTTTACAAACCAAGCTGCAATGAAATTCCTTCAAATCTTGTAAATGAATAAAATTCCTAATAGATCATCAAAAGGAATCCCTCATTTTTCCCCCATACAACCAATAACTGATAACAAAAAAGTATTATCTGCCTTATTTTAGAGGTTCTTCCCCCAACTTTTACCCCCTAGGGTGAGTGCCGGGTTTCATAAATCCAATCCCAATCCCCCTATGGCAAAGCATTTCAAATCAAATTTGGGGGCCTTTTTCGGGAACATGTTTTAAAAGGGTAAAATTTTTTAAAACACAGTGACTTGCCCTTTTTAAACTTCAAAATAATCCCAAAGATTTTTAAAATCATCATCGTGTTTAAAAAAATTACACCTCCCGATCATGTTCCCCAAGAGCCCCAAAAAATTTCCAATTTGAAATTTGCCATAGGGAAAATGCACAAATTTTAAATAAAAATCCAATACTCGCCCCATATGGGCAAACCGAGCCCACGAAATTTTAATAAAAAAATTAAAAATAAGATGCAGATAATACTTTGTTTTCGATCCCAATTAAATAGATTGTATGGGAACACTGAGGGGTTTCCTTTTCAGAATATCTAAAGGGAAATATATTATTATACACAGTATCACAAGACATTATGGGAGAAAAAAGCAAGAAACTCAATTTTGCCCTCTTTTGGGATGCAAAAAAACCTAAATTTCCCCCTTCAAAAATAAATTAGTCTTAAGGAAAGAAAAACCCGAAGGGAAACCCAAAAAGCCAGAAAAACCCTCTGCATACAGCGCTTGGGGGTTTTTGCCCCCTCATCAGTGCAGACAAGTTTCCCGGCTGGGCAAGGGAAGGGGGGGGGTTTGAAAAAAGGCCCAAATTTTCAAATCCTCACACACCTATTTTGGTGCTTCCCCCATTTAAACCCCCCCTTTCTTATGCCACAGACCCAAAAAATCCCATTACCATTTAAAATTCTGTAGAATAAGCAAACTTAGGCCACCCTCCATAGAGTTCCCCCATTAAACACATACCGGGCGTTTTTGGTCTTTAAATTAAAAATTACTTAAAGTGAGAAGGAGCCCCGGCGGTCGGGGATTAAGGGGTCTTTTTAGTATGGTTTTAAAAATTTTTTTATGTTCAAAAGATAAAACCCTTTTTTGAAAACACCCTGAATGTTTTTGGCCATTTAAAAATTTTTAATGTAATGTTTTTGGAGTGTTTAAAATAAGTGTTTCTTTGAAAATTGATTGGACGAACAGGTGTTGGGCTTATTTTGTCCCAAAAATGTTTCATGTTTTGGGGTAATTGAAAACGAAAATTTCCCAATCCCCCGCACCTGTTTCATATTTAAACATAGAAAAGGGTTAAAAAAAAAAGACACGTCCATCAATTTTAAACCCAAAGGGGGGGGGGAAAAAATGGGGTTTGAAGGGGGGGAGAAAAGGGCCCTTTAACCCCACCTCCCCGCTGGGTTTAATCCCCAGAAACCCCACAAGGCAAAAAAATTTTTGCCCCCGGGGGAGACCCAAACTAAACCCCTAAACCCCCGCCACCAACGGGAAATCCAGAATTTTACATGGCTATGGTTCAAAATTAATATTCTTTCTTTTTCAGGAAGTTACTAAGCCTTTTTTTGAAATTTCCCCAAACTGTTCCTGCGTAACCATTTCCTAAAGGGGGCTGTACCACAGATTCACAGTGAAAACCCCTTTTCCCCTTTGGAAAATTGAAATCCTTTTTTTCTCTAGCCAGGGGGGAATGTCCTGTTTCTTTTGGGGGGGCTTTTATAAAAAAATTTTTTTCCCCAACCTTTTTTGTAGGGCCCCATTTAAATATTTTTTTAAATTAATCAGGGGCCCCCCCCCGGGAGCCGGGGGAACAAATTAAATTCTATTAACCCTCCCTTTAAAAATTGACCAAAACGTGCGAAAATTAGCCCCTGAAGATGAAAACCAAATTTTTAACAAAAACGCTTGTCTAAAATTTTTAGGGTAATAAATAAATTTTAAATTGGGGGGTAAGGCACCAGCGCCTGTAAACATCTGTGGACATATCCTCAATCGTTGGTCCAACAAGGATGAGTGTTTGCTCTTTTTTTTATTGGTTAAAGTTCTTGTCGCTTGACCTTCCTTATAACATGGGTCACATAATTGGGGAATATCAATTGTTTTGAGAGAAAAAGGGAAAAAATTTTTTTTTAAACCTGGTAACAGTTTAGGGGGAAAAATTGTTCTCATTGTTCAAAATAAACCGGGACCTTCCCCTTTCCCGGGATCATTTTCTTTTTTTTAGTGAAAATTTTGTCAATGATGACCCCGACCATAAACACATAAGGGCCGGGTCAAAAGATTCAGAACAAAAATTTTTTGGGGGATAAGCATAGTTTTAAAGCAAATTGCGTTGGCAAACGAGATCGATCGATAGTCAAAGTGGGGCCGCAAACGATAAGGTTTTTCGATAGGAGGCACGATTTTTGCCGATGCCCCATTAAGTCTATGGGAGAGAAAACAACCCCTTTCTTTTATACACCCAAAAAAGGGCTGGAGAAGCAAAAAATTAAAAACCACAACAGTCAAATGGATACATGCTAAAAACTTAGGCAACACACTTGGGTTTTAAAAAAGTCACAAAAAAAAATTTCACAGACCTTTTAACTACCCCTGTTTTGGGTACCACAGCCTGACCCTTAAACCGCATCACCCACAAAATTTAAAATCCCCAAAAAGGCAGTATGATTTGAACCATCATTTTACTTTAAACTGGACATTAAAATATCCCTGTCCTGGAACGCAGCATCCCCCCCAAAACCTGCATAAACCTCCCTTTTAAAAAGTGCCAAAAAAAGGGAGTCTTTCAACCACCTTTTTTTATTTTCCACTGGACATTGACTATCCCTTTTCCCAGGGGCCCAAACAGAAAATGACCCCAAACCTGCATGACCCCCACATTTAAAAAGTCCCGGAAAAAGGAGTTTTTTCCAACCACCATTTTAAAGTTTCACGGGAAACATTGACTATACACCGCCCCCGGGGGGCCACAGCAGGGCCCCCCAAAACCCCGCTTCCCCCCAAAATTTAAAAAGTCCCCGGAAAAAAGGGATTTTTTAAAAAACCCAACCCATTTTATTTAAACGGGAATTTTGATTTAAAACCCCCTTGTCCGGGGCCCACAGAAAGGGAGCCCCAAACCTGCATGACCCCCCACATTTAAAAAGTCCCGGGGGAAAAGGAGCCCTTTCAACCACCATTTTATTTAAACGGCCCAATTGACTATACCTGTCCTGGGCCACAGCATGACCCCCAAAAACCTGCATGACCCCCCCCCCCCCCCAAATTTAAAAATCCCCCCAAAAAAGGACCCCTTTCAAAAACCAAAAATTTTAACCCCCCCCATTGAACCCCCCCCGGCCCCCCCATTTGCCCCCCCCCCCCCCTTAAAAAACCCCGACCCCCCCCCCCGGTCCCCCCCCCAGGGCCCCCCCCAAAAACCCCCCAATTAACCCCCCCCCCCCCCCCTTTTTTAAAAAGTTCCCCGGGGGAAAAAAAAAAAAGGGCCCTTTAAACCACCTTTTTTATTTTAAAACGGGACATTGACTATCCCTTTCCCGGGGCCACAGTGACCCCCCCCAAACCCTGCATAAACCCCCACTTTTAAAAATTTCCGGGAAAAAGGATCTTTCAACCCCCATTTTAGTTGAACGGGAAACCTTTTGACTATACCTGCCCTGGGCCACACCCCATGAGCCCCAAACCTGCATAAAACCCCCACTTTTAAAAAGTCCCGGGGAAAAAGGGCCCTTTAAACCCCCTTTTTTTTTTTTAAAACTGGAAAACAATTTGGACCTAAAACCTGCCCCCCCTTTGGGCCCAAAAACCAAGCCAATGGAAGGTTTTTCCCCCCAAAACCCCCAAATGTAAACCCCCAAACATTTAAAAAGTGCCGGAAAAAGGAGCCCTTTAAAACCCCCCTTTTAAATTGAACTGGACATTGACTATACCTGTCCTGGGCCACAGCATCCCCAGGGCCGAGTTCCCTTTGGGTGCGGTGAAAGCCCGGGCCCTGGCGTCCGTAAACTATTAACACGCGGGTTAAAAATTTCCCAGTCGCACAACAAAAACCCCTACCTGCTAAGCAGAGTTGGGCGGACCAAAAAGTGTGAGAACTCCAGCCTTCCTCTGTACACATCAATACCTGGGTAGCGTTTGGGCCCCCCGTATGAGTGTGGACCAAATTGACTTCACTTGGAAATACTTTTGGTTTAAAAACCCCCCTTTTTTTACCCCGGGTGCCCCTTTATTTTGGCATTTTTTTTTCCCTCATTTTACTCAACGTGCTGGAGGAAAAATGGTTCTTAATTTTGTTCTTTTGTCCGTGCCCAAACCCATGTCCCTGAATAACCTACATCGGGTCAAGTCTTCCTGTACCTCCCTTGTAAAATTTTCCAAAAAAAATTTTTTTTTTAACCCAGCAAATTTTTGTAAAATGCAATTTTTTTTTAGTACTTAAATTTTTAGAAAACATTTTTTTAAAATAAATTTAAAATCCCACCATGCCTTTTTTTCTTTTTTTTTCCCTTGTTTTAAAAATGGGTTGCCCCTCAATACGGGATTGATAGCTTTGTTAAAGATTTTGCAAAAACAATTCTTTTTTGCAATATGTGCCCTTTAAACCCATTGTCCTACCTTTTCCCTTTTTTCTGAAAACACCATCACCCTTGAGCCACTCTTGACAATTGTGAAGAACAAATGTCTGGGTTAAAACAACATTTTTTTTTGAAAAGGGCCTCTAGTAAAAGCTGCATGTCACAGCAAAAAAACCCCCAAAAATTCAAAGCATGACCCCTTTAGCCACTTTTGGGCAATTTTGGAAACAAATTCCCGTTTGGAAAAAAACCCTTTTTTTATAATAGGGCCCTTGGGAGTAATTTCTGTATTTCAAAGCACATGACCCAAAAAAATTTTAAAAATGACTTCTCAGCCCCTGTTAAAAATTGTGAGGGGGAAATGGGCCCCTTAAAACCCACATTTCGTTTCCCAAAGACCATGAATTAAATTTCTTTCTCACAAACAACTGCCCTCAAAACCATTGAAAAATTTTTGAAAACTTCTTTAAAATAAATTTAGTAAAAGGGGAAAACCGGGGTTTTTCATAAAACCCTTTCCCGCTTTTACAGTCCCTCACAGCAAAACCACCAAAAAAGAACTGTTTTGGGAAAAAAGAATAAAAATTGCAGTAAGAAAAAATCATTTTAAAAAAAAGTTTTTAAGAGGACCATTTTTTGTTTAAAAAGAAATGTGGGAAATAAACCGGCAACTAATCGGTTGACCTCGGCAAAATTGGGGCCACAAAAATCATCAGAGATTTCCCTGCCTTTTCATCCTTTATGAAATCCAAAAGATCCACATTATTGTGGGAAAACCGGGTCGTTTTCCCCGTAATTTACTCCTCCAGCTGTGCGAAGGTTTCCCCTCAGATATGACGCTGGCTGTGGGCAGGACAACACCTCTATGGCGTACGAGCCAGCTCCCGGGCCAATTTGTCCATTTTTGGGGTACCCAGAAGTCCCATTTTGGGGCCGGAACACATTCAAAAACATCGGGGTTTAGACACAGATAGTCGTCACCATGATCTTAAGCTGATTTTCTGTGTGGGTTTGGGTGTGTGCCCTTCATTGCATTCGGGGTGAGGGGGGTAAAGAAATTTCCCCCAAAGGGCACCCATTAGGGGTTCTTTCCACCTTCCCCTTTCTGCCGCTAAAACCCCAAATTTGGGACTCTACTGCTGTCACTCGCTGAAGTTTTTTCCACCGGACATTTGGGGAACGTGAAGCAGACGCAACCCGATGTCTCCAGTTGATCCAAACAGCAAGGTCTCCATTTCCTGCATTTTTCTCTCTATTTTGGGGGGGGTGGAAGGAAAGGCTGATTTTTTTTTTTTGTACCGGGGATCCAGGAGGGTGGCCACCCAGTAACTGTTGTTCATTTTGATGGCCTTAAAAGCGAAAGGGTCATTTTTGGGAAAGGGAAAAGGGGCATCCAAGCACTCATGTGGGGAGATGGAGCTTGATTTCCCCAAACCTCTTGGGGCGAGGGGGACTAGCAAACTGATCTTTCCCCATTTTCCCCCTCCGCCTCAAATTCGCGCCCACCTCTTTCCAAGCAGGGACCCTCGGTAACATCCCGGGGTCTTTGGAAACCCCTTTCCCCCTCCTCCTCCGGCTGCCTCCGGCAAAAGCTTCAACAAGCCCGCCCGCCTGAATGAAAGCACCCCCGATAGCCGGGTTCCCACCCTTGACAAACTCTGGGGCCCCTAACCACGCCTAATGAAAACCCATGAAAAATTTTGAAAAATGTCGGGCCTTTTTTGGATTTGACCCGGGAGGGAAAGGGTCCGTGCCCGCATTCTGTGTTCCCCTCTCCTCCCCGTCGCTTTGGGGGGGACCTGTTGTTTTTTAGAGTGTTTCCCAACCCATCGATCCAGAACTAAGATCACCCCAATGTTCATGCGACAAGGGGCATTGTCCCCCCACCTTTGGGCCATTTTGGTTTGGGTTCTTTTAAAACGGCAAGGATGGTTTCGAGCTCTTTCCCTGCCTCCACTCTCGGTGGTTTTAAAAACCCCCCAGGGCCGTACCCTGCTGCTTGTCAGGGCCCTGGGTCACTTCGTAACCCCGGTAATGGCATTGCGTTTTCTGCCCAAAAATCCCCTGGAGCATGTGGAGGGGGGAATTTTCCCCGTGTTTCCACGTCAACAATGAGACGGTTGACCGGGGGGGCCGAGCTACCCCTTTTCAACGCAAACCACGGGACGAAAAACCCGGGCGAACGGCGGGGAAATGCGAACCATAAACCCCGAGCCCTTTTTCAGCAAGGGATCCAGACCCGGGGAATTCTTTAGAAAAATTTTTTTGGGCCACAAGGTTCATTACATGTGGGCCCGGCAAGGGAGTGCTCCAAACCTACCGATCTTAAGGGGGGCCCACCCCCGAATTTCCCCGATCCGCACACCCCCCTTGCCCGGCACAAGGTTTTTTGTCACCCACCACAAATCCGGGCTCGTTTCTTTTAAACCGTCCACAGCTCCCTGACCTGTGGGGGCGGTCCCCCAAGGCAGAAATTTAAATTTTAACACGGCCTGGTCTCTGGGCACGTGATGCCCCCCAGAGGGCCTTGGGGGAAAGAGCCCTGAAACCCTCCCTGCGGTTTTTTAAAAAGCGTTTCGCCAGCCACCCTCACCCCCAGAGACATCCACCCCCGCCCCACCCGTGGGGCGGGGCACAGAGATATAAACCGGGCCTTTGCCGGCTTACTAGTCCCCTGTTTCGGGGGGTGAGATTTGGGCTTTTCCGGGGCAAAGATGCAGACCCAAAGCCTTGAAAATTTTTGATTACAAAGTTTCCCGGCCAGGGGAGGGACGGGTTTTCGGCAAAGAAAAAGCCTGCTCGGCCAAACTGGTATTTGGGGGGAAGCGAGGGGCCCTGACTGGGGGAACCCATCTGTGTCCACCAGACCCGGAAAGGCCCAAAAATTTCCAAGGCCAAAAGCCTGGGAATGGGCCCACGTTCAGGCTTTTTGGGTTTGGGGGTTTTTGGGTTTTAAAATGTTTTCTTTGCTCCCAAAAACCCGGGGACAGAAGGCGGCTGCTAGACTGGCCGCTGTACGGCGTGCAGGTCGTCAAACGGGGGAAGGAGAAGGAGTAAGGAAAAGGGCTTGGGGGGTGCCGGTGGTAAAAAGGGGGACGGTGGAGGCTGAAGCGGAGGCTGATCCCCCGATCATACTCCCGAAGACATGGGCAGCTGAGGAAAAGTTGGTGGGGGGCGGAGGAGGGGAGGGGGAACAGAGGGGTTTACAGTTTTGGTTTTGGGGGCTCGGCGTCGGTCCCGGCCTTTTTTGGCCAAAATTTTTCCCCCCATTTCAAATTTATGCTTCGCTGCAAAGTGGGCTAGACAGTTTGGGGGGTTAACCACTTAAGGTTCTTTCCCCCTACTTATGCGTTTTCGGCAAAAAGGCCGGGTATGACATCCCCTGGGGTTTAATCAGAGGCTTGCTCAAAAAAAAAGGCCCAGGCTTGAGAGGGCCTGGAACCCTTTTTGACGGCGATAACAGGGGCGGGGTTTTGCCCCTGCCGTGGGGTGGGGGAAACATATCAGCGGACTTCTCGGGCCCGCCCCCCTCCCTTTTTGTGGCGGGGCCCGTAATTTTACACTACCCCAAAACTTTTTCCCACCCCGTCCCCTGAGAAGCGCCCCCCGGGAAGCAAATTTTTGCGGAAAAGACCCGGATGGTTTCCCCAATTTCGTATCATCATCATGATCAACACAGGTTTAAAATTGGGTCGACCTGAAATTTCTGCATCCAGAAGCTTTCGGGGGTACAACAAGGGGCAAATGCAAGGCGTTTCCCGGCCGCCCCCGGGGGGTTTTTTTTCCCCATTGACCGGGTTTTCCTTTTACCTCCTCTATGGGTCAGTAACTGGGGGGTCAGAGCAAAAACTAAATCCTCCCCCTTTATCTTTTAACATGCCTTCTGACCCCAAAACCCCTTTTGTCATCAAAAGGTTTTTCAGACAATGGGTTATCCACGTGGTGGGTAAAAACGAGTTTAATTTGGGCTGCTTCATGTTGGACGGATGCCCGATGAAGCTGATGACACATTTGTGGCCGTGACTGGGGGACGAGAGGTAAGAACTGCTAGAAAGCAGGTTTCATTTAAACCCCTGAAGGGCAAAATTTTTCCCAAAATGTTCGTTACTTAGAATTTTACAGGGCCCCTGACCCAGCGAAAGACAGGCCCGACGGTCCTGCAACTGAGGGTCCGCTGGGATGCGTGTTTGTGCCAGCACTGGAAGGAGCACCTTCTCTCGTACCTCTACCTCCATTGGGTTCCCCCCCCCTTTGCTTTGCTTACCAACCCGCATTTTTTGCTCCCTTTCCGAAATAAAAAAAATTTTAGAAAAGGGAAAGGGAAAAGTTTTGGAAAAATCTCTTTTTAAAAGACGGCAAAAACACAGCTAAACCCCAAATTTCCCTTTTATTTAAAACAAAATTGCTGGATTCAAATTTAACTGCAAGGTTTTCTTCAACAAAAACTGGCTGGGCAAAAAATCCAAAAAAAAAAGTATCTTATGTTTTGGGATAATAAACGGGAAATTTTTTTGCACCTTTCAATTCACCTGTGGTGAATATAGAATTGGGTTTTTTAGATTTACTAGAGCTGCTCAATGAACATCTGGGTGCGCAAAGTCAAAAACACTAACTTTTTTATGTTTGATATAATAAACTGTATTTTTTGCACCTTTAAATTTCACCGGGTGAATATAAAATTGCTATTTTAAGATTTACTAATGCTGCGTCAATGAACATGCCGATGCCAAAAGTCAAAAAACACGAACTGTTATGTTTTGATATAAAAAAGGGTATTTTTTTCCCCTTTCAATTCACCTGGGGTGAAAAAAATTGCTGTTTTAAGATTTACGAGATCTCGTAAATGAACAGTGCTGAGTGCACAAAAGTAAAAACACTAACTTTTTATGTTTTGAATAAAAAAACTGTATTTTTTCCCCTTTAAATTTCACCTGTGGTGAAATAGAATTGCTGTTTTAAGTTTTACTAGATGCGCGTCAAGAACAGTGCTGAGTGCGAAAAAGTAAAAAAAACACGTAACTGATGTTTTCGTACGATACAGGTATTTTTGGCAAAAAAACAACCGTGCTGACACAAGTTTTGCTGGTTTGTAATTTTAATGCAAGGTGGGGTATATCAAAAGCAGAGTGGAAAAGGGTAAAATTGAACACCTATCTGAAATGTAAACGATAATAAAATGGAGTTTTGCAGCTAAAAAAAGAGCCCCGCAGTTTCAGAAAAGATGTTTATCCAAAAAAAGTTTTTAGGCGCCCAATATCCAGGAAAAATTTTCAATAGCAAACGTTTTTATAAAGAATTCCCCTACAATTCTACACTAATCTTGGGGAACTTTTTTCCGTTTCTTTAAAGATGGCTTTGTCTGTGTCGCCCGCGGGGGCCCCCCCCCCCCCCCTCCCACCGCCGTGAATTTTCAGTGGTAATTCTGCTTTAAAATTTTCTAGCAACTACATAAAAAGTTCAAATCCCTAATGTAACTAAATGGAAGGGTCACACTAATATAGAGGGTTTCCCCTGTGCAAAAATAGACTAAATTTCGCTAGCGTTTGGCCACAGCAGAAAAGCAGGTCCATCTCTTTAGACGCTAGAACACGAGGGGAAACAGGAAAAAGCTTTCTATGTAAAACAGGGCAGTGATTTTTCCAGCCAATCGCAACCAAAACCCCATCCCATCAGACTCGCACACTATCTCACCCCGCTCTATTCGTAACTGATTTTCTGGGCCCCAAAAATACAGGAAGCCCAAAAAGCCCCGATCTTAAAGATGATGCCAATTTTAACCTTAATTATCGCAGACTGGAAATTTCGATCACCATAAAAACCTTGCCGATTTTCAACTTTTCGAAAAAATCGCTCAACAAAATAAGCAGTGACTTTTTTTTTAAAAACATTTTTTGAGACATTTCATGCCACATATTGCAAATCCCTCATTATCGAGGGACACAGCTGCTCCTCAATGGTTTTCCACACCGGCCCT
>JAODAL010083960.1:0-11076 GCA_025379985.1 Phyllomedusa bahiana
AGTCCCCTGCAGCATTTCCCCAATTTTTTATAAATTGCTGCGAAATCCCGGGCTGGGGGCAAAAGGATTGGGGTGGCCCTTTACCCATATAGCCCCCCCCATCATTTTGGCCAGCCATCCGGCCCTTTCCCCCAAGGGCCCTCCCCTGCAGGGGAACTCCTAAGTTATATAAAAATTCTGTGGGATCCCGGTTTGGGGGGGACAGGAAAGGGTGGAAAAACCCTGACCCTTAAAAACCCCTTTCCCTCATGTGGGGCCCCCCCCATCCCCGGGGCCCCCAGGGCCCGTCCCACGCAGCACCCCTAAGTTTTTTTCAAATTTTCTGCATGGAAATGGTCTGGGGGCCCGGAAAGGGTACCATGACCCAAAAAAGGGCCCCCCCTCAAGTTTGGGCAGGGGCCCAAAAAAATCCTGTGTTGTTTTTTTTTTTTTTAAAATTGGTAAAAAAGCCCCCCTGCCATGTGGGGGTGAATAATTTAATGTCAAAATTAAGTAAAAATATTATAAAAGATTTTGTGTTTTAAAAGTTTTTGTAAGTAAAAATAATAAAAATATTAAGTAAAAAGGTTTTAACACCTTAAAAGGGTGGGATAGAAAGTATAAGTTGATTTTTCAAAATTTGAAAATAGACAATCTTGAAAATTGTTGTGTTTTTTTAAATATTAAATAAACTTTTCCTCTTCCCCAAAAAACCCCGAAGGTTTTAAAAATTTTATAAGGAAATAAAAAAAGTGTTTCCCCTGAAGTACGGGTGCTCATGAACCCAAAATATAGATAACTTTTTTGTTTTGGGCTGACGAAGGGCCCCTACTTTTTTTCTAAATGAAAAAAGGACCAAGGGAATAATAGGGGATTTTTGGTATCTTTAAAAAGAAGTTTGAAACCCAGAAAAAACCCCAGATAAGAACCAAGTAAAGGTTTTTATAAACTGATTTAAAAAAGATAAAAAGTCCGTAAGCAGGGTCTAAAGGGGCAAAAATTTTTATGAAACAAACACTATAAAGGGGGCATTGGGAGATTGGGCTAGAATGGGAAAAGGGTTTTATCAAAATAATTTTTATGCTGTGAAAAAAATCCCAAAAGGGAAAAAGGTTTTTTTAAAAATGGTTTTAAAGAAGTCAATCTCAAAACACAAAAATCCCCAAAACCCCTACAACACCTGTAGCTAAGGTAAACACTGAAAACAAAAGGTTTAAATAAAAAAGGGGTAAAAAATTTTTGAGGGTTTTGATGAGTTTTCATGTCTGGGGGCTAAATTACTTCCCCAGTTTTACAGGGAAAATTTCTGTAGCCATTGGGCAGGATGACACCCCAGGGAAGGGCCCCACTCTTCTCAGATTTCAATTTTAAAAACTCACAACAGTAGCCAGCAGGGTTTCCCCGGGCCCCCTGGACTACTTTTCCGGTATCAACCTTACCTTTAAAAAATACTGTCCCCGTAAAGTCCCCCTGAAAAAGGGCTCAGTGTCTCCCCCAAAGGGGAGGCCTTCATTGAGTTTACACAAGTTAAACCTCTCCCTCCAAAAAAACCCCCCAAAACACCCAAAAAATTCAAACCACCCCGCAAAAAAATAAAAACCATTTCCCAGTCCCCCAATGGGATCATGGGGACAAACAAATTAAGGGAAAAGTCTTAAATTAAAAAACAAGGGCAGTTTAGGAAAATTGTAAAAATTTTTCCCCTTTGTTTTCACATCAAAAGGGAAAATCGGGATGAAAAGGGGCAAGAAAAACCTTTCTAGTGGACAAATCCTAATTTTACGGAAGGGGTTTTTTTTTTTTTTTATTTTCCCCAATAATATTTTGGATTTTTTTCTCTCCAGGAACTAAGAGGGCAATCATAAGCATCTTTCCCTTTTAGATACAGAAATATAAATTTAAAATTTTCTCCCCAATTTAAAACTGATTTTTCTTCCAATACACAAAGGACCCCTATCAGCCAAAAGTAAATGAAAAAAGGGAAACCCTATTTATTGTAAAAAATTTTGTCACAAATAAGCCACATCCAAATAAAAACATTTATTCAGTCATTCATTCAATCATTTCAGTAGAAAGCCTTTTCCCGAGCTTATTTTGGGGAAAAGAATTTTTTTTTGGGGAAACTAAACTTTTGGGGCACCTCTTTTCACCTTAGATGACATTCACATATAGGCTACACCTTTTAGAATTTCAGAGAAACCCGGGGACCTGCTTATGCTTTGGTGGTTTTAAAGATCAGCCAACAAAGGGAAAAAGAAAAACAACCCTGAAGTATTGTTCAAAATCTGCAAAAATCAAACCCCCAAAACCTGTGGAAAAGAAATTTTAGAGAGATGGGGCCGAGAGCAAACACCCCACAAATACACACTTTTTTTTTAAATCCCCAAATTTCACACATAACAAAAACCTGAATAAATTTGGGACTCCCTGAAAGGCTAAATTAAAAAGCCTTTTCGGGGGACAAAAAGCTCTGCTTGAATTTTTTTTTTGCAGACTAAAACAAAAAGTCCCCTGATACAAATTACAGAATGTAAAAAACAGGGGTTACTTACATGACTTAAAATTGGACCCTGCCTCCCCAAACCAGGCCACAGATAACCCACAACCCCGACATAGTTAAACGGCTTTTACAATTTTCCATTCCCAAAGAATGAAAAAGGACTGAGAAGGGATTGGGAAGGGGAGGTTTCGCATATTAGGTTTTTAATCTGCACAATTTTAAAAGGGCTTAACCAAGATTCGTTGGCTGAACCATTCACATAAAAATTGACAAGACCCTTAAAAACTGGTGAGGGGGTTTAAAGAAACTTTTGTTTTCTCCTCCAGCCTTTGCTCTAGGGCCCAAATAGATTACACAAAGCCCTTTTCCCCTTTTTTTTGCCTTAAAGTCCAAAGGACATGCAAAAAAGTTGTTGGCTCAAAATCCCCAAAAGATAGCTTTGCTGCAGTGGCCAGTTTAAAACCCAGTTTGTGAAAGCATTTTTTTTTGAAGCGAAAATTTCCTGCCTTTGAGCTTTAAAGCGGCTTTTGAATTTTTTTTGAGAAAACCTTCCAAGTTTTTGCACATTTTGGGGAAAGTCCCGGGTTTTCTCATTCCCGGTTTTTATATACCCCAAATTTTTTACAGGCCCAAATTCCCAAGGGGGGAACCGTTCTCCTCCATCCCCAAATCCCCCCATCCAACCCTCCACCACCCTGCACAGGGGGCTTTTAAAAGTGAACCTTGTTTTTTTTTGTTTTACCACATGAAAGGTTTTAGAGAGAGGAGGTATTTTAGTTTAGAGAGAGGGCCTTTTTTGGGGCAGAAATTTAAAAAGGGGGGGGGGACCATAACCTGCCCGCGCCCAAATTTGAGGGGAAAAAATTAGAAAATTTTTAGAAACAGGGCTTAAAAAATGGGAAATTTCCAGGGAGTGCCCTTTTTTAATTTTGCATTTTTTTGAAGAAAGACCCGGTACACATTTGCCCCCTATTTATTTTTATTTTAAAAGATTTTTGTTTTTTAAGAAAACTTTTTGAGACGGGGCTTTTTGGGGAAAAGAGATTATTTTTGTTTTTTTTGGAGAATCCTGTTTTTTAAAGTAAAAAAAATTTTTTTTTAAATGTTAAACACATCCTTTAAAAATATAGCAAGCCAAATGCCTTTTAAAACCTTTTTCATTAACTTAAATGTCGTAAAAACTGTGTCCTTTCCCCTTTTAAAATTTGTAAACCTTTTTTTTAAACCAAAATTTGCTCTCCTTAGGGAAAACCCGAAGGGGAAAAGGGTTTTGGGGGCGCCCAGAATTTTTAGATGGTCTATGGGCAAGGAAAAAAGGAAAAAAAAAAAGAGAACCCCAAAATTTCCTGCCAGCGCACTGGAAAAACTAAACCCTTTTTGGGAAGACATTGGGGGAAACCCAAAATTTTTTTTTCCCCCAAACGGGCCCCACATGGTTTCAACTGCAGGGAACCGGAAGTGTCCCGCCCTGCCAGATGTGGGCCTTTCCCGCAAGTTCTTTAGGGGGAGGAATTAGAGCTTTACCTTTAAAACCTTTCCCCTCAAAACCAAAGGGGCCCCCCTTCCCAAAAAAAAATCCCCCCAGGGAGACCCCAAACCAAAAAGGGATGAAATTATTTTTATGTCTTGGTTTGTGTTAAAAATTTTATTTTTTGTACTCCAGGTTTTTTTCCTTTCAAATAACCCGGGACTTTTCTTGCACCACTGGTTTAAAAGTTTACAAAAACCATTTAATTTCTAAGATTAATGAAACGTATTATAATTTTTGGGCCCTATCCTCAAAGATAGTTACCAAATGTTGCAAAAAAGACTGATAGAGGGGGCCAGATTTCTTTTCCTCTGTTTTTTTCATACCACCCCCAGAGGGGGACTTTAACTTTCACCTTATAAAATTCTGTTTGGAAAAATTTCCCAATCAAATCACTCCCCACACCCCCAGAGGTTTAACAATCACATTAACTCCACTTTTTGGATTATGTGCCGAACCCAAGGACAAATGGAGAAAACTTACATCGCCAAAAAGGGGGGCATCAATCTTTTCCCACCCTTTGCTTCTCACCCAAAGCCCAAAAAGCCCGTGGTTTTTTATCCGTAAGTTCTTAATTTTTCTGGTTTTCTTACAGAAAGAAGGGGAAGGTTCCCCCTGCCAGGCCCCCAAGGAAAAAAGTTTTCCCTTTTACAAAACCCCCTTCCCAAATGTTTAAAAACGGGGGAACAGGGACTTTGGGTCCATGCATCGCAAACCCGTCCTTCCCCCTTAAGGGAAAAACCAAAGGGAACAGATGTTTTCCCGGTTTTCCAAAAACCGAAAAGTGAACCGAAGATAACCCCATTTTACTGCTCCTTACGGGGTCTGCCATAAAAACCCCCACCTAAGCCGCAGCGGTCATACGATACGATACCTTCCAAACGCGGAAGAAAAAAGACAAGTTTTTTCCCCCCTTTTTTTTTTTTTTAATTTTTAAAAACTTAAAACAAATATTGGTTTTTTTTGCGCTTTTTATTTCTACGTTTTTTCCCCCAGGAAATGTATTGGCTCTGCATGAGCCTAAGAATTTAAAACAAGGACACCACAGGGTGAGAGTGAGAAAGTAACGACTTTTTCAAAAGGGTCTGAAAAGTACAGCTGTTAATTTCATTTTTTGGTTATTGCAAAAAAAATGGGACAAGTATAAAATGCCATAAAAATGGGGGTTATGAAAAAAAGAGTCCAACACATAAGCTTTCATAAACACTTTTTTTACAGGGAATAGACAATAAATTTTGTTAAAAAAGAACACCAATATACTAAAAAAAAAAAACCCAAAGTCCCTTTTAAGACTTTCTGGAGAAGCACAATTCAAACTACAAACATTTTCCCCGAAAAACTTAAAGTATTTCCCTAAAAGAATTTTGTTTTTTTTTTGACAAACCCCAAATTTCCCCATCCAAAATTAATTCAGGTTTTTTTTTTAACACTTCTCGATGCAAAAAGAGCACCCTACAAACCGAAAAGTTAGGGTACATTCCCATAGATTTTTGGGTTTCTTTAGAAATAGGAAATTTTGGGGGGAAAAAAAAAAAAACTTTTTTTTTTACATATTAAATTTTCTTCCCCCCAGACAATAAAATTTTTTAAAAATGCATCCACTAATTTAAGGGGCCAACCAAAAATTTTTTTTGAGGACCATAGGGTTTTTCCTTAAAGGGACCTGAGGGTTTTTTTGCCAAAACATGCAAAAATAAGAAGACCGGGGGCCCCCCAAACCTTTGATCAAGTTTAAACCCGGGAAATCAGCATACACTCAACATAGGAATACAAAAACATACATTTTTAAAGGGAAGGGTCAATTTACAAAAATTAATTTATGAGATTTTTTGATGCCCCCTTAAGAAATTTTAAAGGGGGTTAAAGAAAATAGAATAGTTTTTACTGGTTTCAGGATTAGCAAAATTGGGGGGCCCACAGGGGAAAGGGTTTTTTCCTTTCTCAACCCCCCAATTGATTCCCGTGGCATCCCGAGGATGGGGGGATTAGCCCACATCTTCCACTTACATTTTTGTCTTAGTCTTATAGTCCCGGATCTTGATCAAAAGTACTGGAAAGAAGGGGGAGTTTTCCCAGAGTTTTCAATGAGACCAAAATTGGGCTAAGGCAAACTGCCAAATTTATTCATTTTTAAAAATCAATACCGTTTTCAGATGACAACAAGAGACGCCCCCCTTTTAATTGAAACTCAGGGGTACTACGTCTGAAATTTAAAAAAGGTTTGGAATTATCCCCCCAAAAGGGAGGGAAAGGAAAAATGGAATAGGTTTATAAAAAGTTATAGTTTATAATTAAGGCATCCCTTTTAAGAATTTTCCCGCCTTTTAAATGAAACTGTTTCCTGACATTTCTTTTTTTCCCAAACCTTTTAGGGTTTTCAAAGCAGATTAAAACTGAACTTTTTATAAAGTACAACATATGCAAAGTTTAGCTCAGCAAAATTGCACAAAATATAAAAGGGCAACGGACCCAAAACACACATACAAATTAAACCCAAACATTTTGGGAAACAATGCTTTTTAAATTTTGAATAAATGTAATATGTTGACTTTTAAATCATACATTGCCCTAACCCCAAAAGAATTTGGGGATACGGGCACCGTGTGCTCCAGTTTGTACAACATTTTGATTTTTGTGGTTTAAAAAGTCATTGGGATTTAAAAATTGGGGAAATTTTTTTTGTTTTTTATTTTCCAAATTCCCCGAAAAGGGGTGGCCCGGGATAAATTTTAATTAGTAATTACGTTATCTGTTTTTTCCAAATTTGGGCTAAAATGTCATCCTATAAGATTTTTTGGCTTATCTTTGATTGTTTTAAATGAAATCAACTCAACACCTAACCATATAAAAAAAAGCTATGGAGGGTTAAAAAAATTTTTTCTTATCTGATTTTATCTAAAGAAAAACCAGTGTAACATGTTTTCCTTTTTTTTTTGATTTGGAAGAAAGGTGATCTTGATAGGCAAAAGCGCCAAAAAACACAGATTACCCCCTTTTTTTTTGTGCCCCATCCAGATAGGGGCGTCCCACTAATACTAAATTTCTTTAAACCCCCTTTTGGGGGAAAAGCCAGGTTTTTTAAAAAAAAACGCCCATAAATCTTTAAAATGGGTTTGACCTTTTCTCGTCGGGGCCCCCTCGACACAATTTTACCACCCCAAACCCAAAATTTAGGTCGCTAAGAAAAACTTTTTCCCTTTTAAAAAGCTCGGCTTAAAATAGGCCTTGCCCCGGAATCACATCCCAAAATTTAAAAATAAACCCCCAGTGATTTTTCAAAATTTTTTACTGAATTACCCCGGGGGAAAAACTTACCATTTAAACCCCAAAATAGCCCGATGTCACCTGATCAAAATGGGGGGCCCTTTTTAAGGCTTTTATATCAACAAGCAAACCATATTGGGGTACAGTTTTTTGGGGGAAACCCGTGCACAGGAAAGAAAATTTTGAGCTTTTAACAAGTACAAAGGCGGGCCCAAAAAAAAGAAAAAAAGGACTGGGGGGACTACAAATACCCAGAAAAAATTGACAAGATTTTGGGGGGTTTTTTGTTTAAAAGGAAAAAAGGCTTCGGGGGGGCATTTAAAAAATATTTTAAATACAACAAAGGTCAAATAGAATCTCTCCCAAGGGTTTTAATTTTTACCCAGGTCTGTATTTAGAACAAAAGGGGGGACCCTCCTACTCCCTTTAAAGGAAAAAAGTTTCTACATAAACCCTAGAAAAGGGGTTCTTTTAAGAGCAGTGGAAATAGGGAAATTTTCTGCCAGAGGGACTTTTTCATGGGGAATTCAATAAAAAAGTTTAAAAAAGGGGTTTTTTTGCTTTTTTGGAGGTAAAAAATATAAAAATTTAAAAAGTGTCTAGGTTTCAGGAGAGGGTCTTTGATCGGGGATTTTCTGATTGCCAGTTTGGAGTGGGAAAGGAAATTTTTCCCTAAAAAGGAAAATTGGCTTCTACCTCATTGGGGGGTTTTTGCCTTCCTCTGGATCAACCCTTAGCACAACAGGCTGAACAGAGGAAACGTCTTTTTTTTTTTACCCTTTAAAAAATATGAAACTATAAAACCCCCTCCTACTTAAACATTCTGATATAAACATACTAACCCCGATTTATAAAATTTTTATGGAAAACAAGCGCCCAAAACCCTTTTTTAAAGAAACTGACTCGCCAAAAGGTGAGGGGGGGTTTTAAAACCTACCTAACATCAGAAAATATAACCAGCCGCCTTACCCGCATGTATAGCTGGTTTTAAAAAACAGTCCTATCTTTCTAATACAGCCTAAACAAAATTGGTACCCCCATGGAGTTTTAAACGCCTCCTTCATACCCTTAAAGGCACTTCCCCCCAATACCAAACAAAGCTTAATCCAGAGAACAATAAGCGCTGGAAGGCAGCGAGGAAACTCCCCACTGCCTACCCAAACTGCAAGTTTTGTCCTGGGGGGGACACCCCGGGGAATTTCCCCCAAAGGGAAAGGAGCGGGCCATTTTTAAAAATGGAGGTCATTGGGGCCAATAAAATATCACAGTTAATTAACACTAAGAAAAATGCTTATTCATTCGAAAACTACAGCACATTTACCCTTAGTCAAAAGAGTCCTTTACAAAAGAAAAAATTCTGATTTTTCTAAAGAAAAGGGGGGTTTCTGTAGCAATTTTACAAGCCCACAGGATTTGAAATCTATGGGCCCCCAGACATTTTTTCCACACCCTATCACCCCCAATTTCACCCTTTCGCGGGGACTAAAGGGAGGCTCCGGTGGATTTTTAAAGGGGGGGAGCGGGACTTTCCAGAAAAAGAGATTGCGGGGTCATTTTGGAGGGCGGGAAAAAGCCATTGGAAGATGATATAATAATAATAGGGAACCTTTTTCCCAAATTCCCCACAGAGCGATTTTTGGGTCCAACGTACTGCCACATCCGCTTTCCCATCGTCTTACAGCTTGCCCAAAATGTCAACCCCCGAGAACAGCCCTAGCACACGGTCTGTGGAGGTTTTTGGGGTACAGGTTTCTGGCCGAGATGCCCCGTTGTTTAGCACAAAATTGGGGATTAAATACCAATAGACCCTAAACCGCTTTTGTTTTTCCGACTTCCGGGGAAAAAAACCGACACGAGGCTTAAAAAGGTCCCCATATTTTATAAAGGCAGTAACAGTCTGTTAGAAAAATGGTTGGTCCCCCGGTCCCACCCTTGAACATGGGGGTGCAATATTAAGCAATATCTCTTTGATGGGTAAATTAAACTTTATCAAAAAAAAGAAACCCAATAGAGCATTTTTTTTCACATATGGCAGAGTTTTTTTGAAGCATTCCTCTCAGATTCAGAGAAAACCCTAGAAAACACCCGCTATGGTACAGCCGGGTACGGGAAAAGGCTCGTTACGGGGTTTTTTGGGAGACTTCGGGTCAGTGAGGAAGCTATGTCAAATTTTAATTTGGGGAAGAGGTTAAAAAATGAGGGGGGGTTTGAAATCAAAACTAGATGTCCTTCCCCTACCGACTCGTTTTTAAGACCCAGGGGCTCTGGTAAACTTTTTCCTTTTTAAATTTTTTGTTTTTTGTACTTTTTTTCCTTTTTTAGGTTATAATTTATTTAGGGGTAGTGCAAAACCCTTTACAGTCAGAAAAAACCCCCAGGATACCCGATGCATTAGAGACTAAAAATGTCTAGCTATAAAAGCTATCTCGATATGATCTCTCCCCCTTTTCTCTTGTTGTTTTTTTTTAAAGGGTTATGCTTTGTTCCCAATGTTTTTCCTTTTCAAATATTGATCGCCCGGGGAAATTTTGTCTACTTTATAAAAAATCCAAAAAAATCTCGTGATAAAAAAAAAAATATCACTTTTTGAGCCAAAATTATATTTGAGTTTTTCTTTTTTAATATCAAATTTTGTAATCAGCATGATGGTAAAAAAGTGTGCATCTTTCCTTTTTTTTTATTTTGACTCCCCTGTCTGCTTTTTTTCTTGAGCCAAAAAGGTACAACCTATTTACACTTTTTGTATGCGGGAATACAGATAAATTTTTTCCCCTTCATTGTCTTATTTCAATTTCTTTTTGAAACTTTTGATTTATCCTGTGGAAAAAGTGTGTTTTGTTTTAATGGAAATTTGACCTCGGGAAAGTTTGGCTGCTCCATAAAAAGTGGGATAGAAAAATTTAATACAAAGGGCCATTTTTTTAGCTGACAAAGCATTAATCTTTCGTCTGCCATCTTGTAAGGGACATAAAAAAAATCCCTTCCCAACAGCCATGTAAATTTAGAAAACCCTTCTTTCCTTGGTTTTGGAGACGGGCCATACACAGTGATGCTTGCCCCTGGGGAGTTTCTCAAGTCCTAGGCCATTCTTTTACGGGTTTCCCCATGGCGGAAAATAAATAGGATTCGATATGGTTTACACTCTACAGGTGAAATACATAAAACGCTTTTAACTTTTTTTATATACTTTTTTCTCCTGTAAATACTGTCCCCCATATTTTCTTTTTTTTATTTTAGTTATCATTTTAAACATATGTAAATTTTTATTGGACTATTGGTAACAATAAAGCTTGTTAATCGTTTTTGACCCGATTTTACCTTCCCATAAAGCGAAAACCCAACTTGGGATAAAACTTGGTAAAACATAAATTAAAAAAGGGCAAAACAGGTGTATATTGGGGGCCCTGAAAATGTAGGGGGTCCTGCACTGTGGGTATATTTGGGGGCCCTGAACTATGTAAATCAATATATTTTCTATTTTGCCAAAGGCAAACTTAAACTCTAAACAGTTCTCTAACGGGTTTAAAAAAATAAAACGTAACTTTTAAAATATCTAACTCAAAACCCCCTACACAAATAAATTTTTAAAAACCGATCTCTAACCCCCATCATTTTAACCCCTTTTTGCTTCTGAAAGAGGGGAAAAACTCCCTTTTTATTATCAAATCTGGTGGAACCCGACCAAATAACAGGGAGCCTTATATCTTTTACAATGTACTACTTTTAGTAAGGGGTCCCAACCAACTACTTGGGGAGTCGTTCCAATCTCCCTAGACCCCAAACAAATAAAAAGGCCCCCCCGTGA
>JAODAL010083961.1:0-11076 GCA_025379985.1 Phyllomedusa bahiana
GTGGGGGGTCCCCAAGCTAGAGCCTTCCCGGACAGCAGACTGACCACGAAGGCCACCTTGGAGCGTTCAGTGGGAAATTGACCGGCCATCAATTCAACATGCATCGAGCACTGGGTAATAAATCCCCTGCACTGTTTGGAGTCCCCTTCAAACTTGTCGGGTAGTGGTAGGCGCAGCCGAGAAGTCCCAGGTGCTGGCGGAGGCATCGCCACAGGAGGAGGAGTCGGCGGCTGTTGGTTAGCCAGGAGCTTCTGCATCATGGCGGATAACTGATTAAGCTGCTGGGCTTGTTGCGATAGTTGTTGTGACTGCTGAGCCACTATTGCCGTGAGGTCCGGTTCACCGGGCAGAGGTACCTTGGCGGGATCCATGGCCGGATCTTACTGTAACGAATGCAGGTAGTGGATCCGCTGGACCACCGCAAGCGATGGTGTAAGCCGTACCAGGGGACGGAGTCTAAGTAGAACCCGGTTTTCACCAGAGCCCGCCGCAAAGCGGGATGGACTTGCTGCGGCGGAGAACTACCAGGTCGCCCCACTGCCGTGACTTGCTTGCGGTGGCAGCCAAGGCAGTGCGTGGTACAGAATCGTGAGACGTAGGCGAAGTCGGGGACAGGCAGGAGGTCAGGACAGGCGGCAATGGTTCATGGTCAGGATTCAGGAGCGAAAAGGTTCGGTACACGGAAGTCAGGCAACGAGGCAGAAGAAGCTTTCTCTAAAGGCTGAACGGCACTAAAGATCCGGCAAAGGTGACCCGGAAGGAAGGGGGTTAAATAGGGTCACCTGCCAGCCTTAACCAATAATGGGCGTACTGGCCCTTTAAATCCCCGAGAGCCGGCGCGCGCGGGCATGCGCACGCCGGCCAGGAGGACGGGAGGACTCGGGAGCGCAGGAAGGTAAGGGGGAAGCCGGGACCCGACCCGCGGGACCGGCAGGGACCGCGGGGACCCGACGGGTGACAGCACGAGTGCGCCCGCAGCCCGGGCGAGGGGCTGCGGGACCACCCGTGACAGTACCCCCCCCTTAGGCCCCCTCCTCCTTCTGGTTCGGAGGAAGGTCAACACGAGACCGCGGTCCAGGATGTTCTCCTCAGGCTCCCAAGATCTCTCCTCCGGACCGAATCCCTCCCAATCAACCAAGAATTGCCGGCCAGGAGGACTCGGAAGCGCAGGAAGGTAAGGAGGAAGCCGGGACCCGACCCGCGGGACCGGCAGGGACCGCGGGGACCCGACGGGTGACAGCACGAGTGCGCCCGCAGCCCGGGCGAGGGGCTGTGGAACCCCCCGTGACACTCTCCATGCTACCTGTACTGTTGAGAACCTTGAAAGGGGGACTGCTGCTTCTTCTTCTGGCAGCAGCTAGAATCCTAATCCCCAGGAAATGGAGGACCACCCAGGCTCCATCCCTAACAGAATGGTTTAAAGAAATCTTTCACATACAGAGAATGGAGGAGCTGAGGTCGGAGAGAGAGAACTCTCTTGACAAGCTCTGATCTAGCCTCCCCTTGCTTGTTTGTACTCTCCCCATCTCTGGACTGTGCCACATGGAAATGGGTCCCCTGAGTGACTGAACGTCGGTCTTTTGCAGCTTAGATAGTGCCGAACCCTCAGCCGCGTCTGAAAAAGTTTGAAAAAGTTTAGAAAGTTATATTAATTTTCTTAGGATGTTTATTTCCTTTCTGCCCAGAGGCTGTTATTTGTTTACTGACTCGATATTGGGAGATTCTCATGTCCCAGTATACATGTAACCTTCCGATCTCCCGCGGGAACACAAATAGAAGACTCGAAAGTGTTTCGGCTGAAGAGGGGTCGGAGCAATTTAGATCTAGCTGGGAAAACACCCTGTTTGAAGATTGCAATTATTGCTGTTTTTCCTTGTTCACAACCCGTCTAACAATGTGGAAGGAAGTTTGATGTTTTCAAGTTGTTTTAAGAATTTGATTGTTAATCTGCATACTTTGTGACATCTGATGTTATTACAATAAAGCTCATTGAAACAAAAGAAAAGGCTAAGACACCATGTCGAATGCCTTTTTGCCGCCGAGACTGACCAGCATTGTGACTCTCGATGACGGTGCCTGGGCCTCCACTGTAGCCGCTATTGCTATCCTGATATTCTTCGCTGACTGCCGTCCCTTAAAGGGATTGTCTCACTACATTAATTCATCTTACCTCAGTCCTGTTTTCTTGGTTTCATTCTGAATTCAGGGGTGTGTTTACTGGCTTTCACTAGGCTGCAGTAGAAGCCAGGTCTGTAGCTATAGCGACCTGAGGAGCTGATGCAGCCCATACAAGAGGGGATAACTAGATAAAGGTCGGACACTGTTAATGGACATATATTGCAAAGTGACTTGTTTTTTGCAAGATCTTTAACATAAGAAGCAATCATTGTAGCGAGACAACCCCTTTAAAAAGTCTCTCTGAGTCGGGTGATGATAGAGGGAAGGAACGATTGCATGCATGATGTGATTACTTTGTAAAAAATTTGTAGTCACTGTTTAGCAATGCGATCGGTCTGTAGTTTTGTGGATGTGTAGGATCCTTCCCTGGTTTCGGTAAGAGAATTGTTTTTTAATCCAAAAATAGATCCATTAGTTGATAATTTTGATATACCTGATTTGTATAATGAGGGTAAAGTCGGGATTATGTGAGCTAGTAAGAATCTTATAAAACTCATTGCCAAAACCATCTGGACCAGAGTTTTTCCATGTAGCTGATGAGATGATGGCCATTTGGACTTCCTATTCTAGAATTGCCCTGTCCAGAAATTCCCTTTGCTCCACTGTTATCCCCGGCAAGGGATTCTCATCGATAAAGGCCGCGATCCTCTCCAAGTCTGCGGGGGGGTACCCTGTATAAGTTCTCATGGAAGTCACAAAAAATATCTGCCATCTCAGTTGGGTCTGTATGCATCCTCAGAGTGACAGGGTTTTCATTGCTACTATAGGTTTGCGGGACTTATTGGACCTAATAAGTTGGGTGTGCAGATGATCTATTTGCCCCTCTAAAATATCTGAGCGAGGCGCACCAGCCAACATGCTTGGCCCAGAATGAATGCATCTAGGGTGTTTTTTGATTCCCTGTATATTAATCCTGTGTTGGGCGAGGGGCATGTTCCCATTGGGCACGCAATAGAGCAGATTGTAATATCCAAAATTTGCTCTGGGCCTCTTTACATTTTCGTGAAACATAACTACCGTATATACTCGAGTATAAGCCCGAGTTTTTTCAAGCACAAAAAATGTGCTGAAAAATCCCCCTCGGCTTATACTCGAGTCACTGTCGGCGCTCGGGGCGCTGCGATGGCCCGTGCGCCGGGAAGGACACTTCAGTTATATGCGACTCCTCAGGGAGCGCATGTAGCAGAATGCCGAGTACAGCCGACAGCGTCCGGGCGCTGCGGTGGCCCGGGCACTGTCGGCGATCTCTTCCCCGGCATGCGACTCCTCCAGAGCGCACACAGGTGAAGAGGTACCACTGTGGCGTAGAGAGCGAGCACCCCCTGCTCCGCAGTGGACTCCGCGCGGCCGCAAACTCGCGGCCCTCCGGAGTTTCCGGCACAGGCAGCGTGTGTCATCACGCTGCGTGTGCGGCCTGATGACATCACCCGCCTGTGTCGGGAAGACCGTGGAGCGCGCGGGAGGCAGAGCAGCGAGGAGACGGAGCAGCGGGGAGCCAGGTAAGTGGTTTTTTGTGTTTTAAAACCCTGCCTACAGCCTACCTATAGGACTACGTGCCTATACCCCGCCTACAGCCTAACTATAGGACCTATACCTGCCTGGACCCTGCCTACAGCCTACCTATAGGACCTATCCCTGCCTATACCCTGCCTACAGCCTACCTATAGGGCCTATACCCTGCCTACAGCCTACCTATAGGACCTCTACCTGCCTATACCCTGCCTATAGCCTACCTAGAGGACCTATACCTGCCTATACCCTGCCTATAGCCTACCTAGATTACCTATACCTGCCTATACCCTGCCTAGAGGACCTACACCTGCCTATAGCCTACCTTGAGGAACTATACCTGCCTATAGCCTACCTGGAGGACCTAATACCATGCCTATAGCCTGCATAGGGGACCTATAACTGCCTATAGCCTGCCTAGGGTGACCTATATCATTTCCTATAGCCTGCCTAGGGTGACCTATAACTGCCTATAATGACCTATACCCGCCTATAACCTGCCCAGGGGGACCTATTTCCTGCCTATAACGACCTATACCAGCCTATAACCTGCCTATGGGGGACATATAGCTGCCTATATCTGCGTATATGGGGACATTAAACTGCCTATACCAGCCCATATCTGCCTATGGGGGACATTAAACTCCTATATCTGCCTATGTAATTTTATTGGTATCTATTTTTATTTTTAAAATTCACCAGTAGCCGCTGCATTTTTCACCCTAGGCTTATACTCGAGTCAATAAGCTTTCCCGGTTTTTTGTGGCAAAAGTAGGTGCCTCGGCTTATACTCGGGTCGGCTTATACTCGAGTATATACGGTAATAATATGGCACCTCATTACTGCTTTCGCTGTCGCCACAGTCACCACTGTGTGCTAGGTTGTCATCCAAGAAGTTAGCCCAGGATGTCACAAGAAATTACATGAATTCATCCAAATTTGCCAAGTAGGTGAGGAATCTTCAAAATTTGGCTTTTGCTGCCACCTGAGGGCCCTGCATATAGACTGTGATAGACTGTGATCCGAGATCATGATTGCGTGCAATGTCAAATCTGAAACCACATTCCACAGGTTATTAGAGATCAGAAAACAGTCCAGTCTTGCATAACTGTCATGTGTTGGTGAGTAATAGGTGTATTCTCTAGAATCCGCATTGAGCGCTCTCCATGGGTCATACAGGGAATTTGCTTCCATCATGTGCAGGATGTCTCTAGTGACTAGAGATTGGGTGTTACGATGGGTTGTTCTGTCCAGGGTAACGCTCAATGTGGCATTAAAGTCATCCCCCAGTATGAGATTTGTATCTCCCCCACCCACCCCCCCCAAGAAAGGGCTTTTTAAAGAGGGGCAAAAAAAAGTAAAATTATCTAAGTTGGGGGGTAGATTTTAAGCAAAGTTTAATATGCCCATCACGCTACCCTAAAGGGATGTACCTGCCTCTTTTCCCCCTAACCCCCTCCTCCACTTGTAATTCAAACCCTGAACGTATCGTACTCCCTAGACTTGGAAAGTAGTTGGCCAATGCATTATCTATCCAAGTGCTCTCGGTTGGACTTTGAGTCTTTTTTTCCAGTGTATTTACTTTTTGCCATAGGCAAATTTAAAACCTATCAATTCTCTATCTATTAAACACAAAACGAAAACTTTATTATATCAACCTTAACCTCTATACACTTTTAAAACCTGATCTCTATCCTCATCTTTTAACCTTTTTGCTTCTGAAAAGGGGAAAAACCCCCTTTCTATCATCAAACTGGGGGAACCCCCCCTATTACGGGCCTTATACTTTAGAAAAGTACAGCTTCAGTAAGGGATCCCAAGCCAAATTTTGGCCGCGCCCCAAAATCTCTAGACACGAACAAAAGGCCCCCCTTTGTGACCCCGTCCAGCGGTGACACTTGTGACGAGGTAAGGATCACAATTTAAAACGTCATCCTGCCCCCGCCGACTGTTCGCCAGCAACCGGGCTTTAAAAAAGGCTTAAGGGGCCCGTTTCCATGTGGTCTGATCACTTCCCTTTTTAAATATCGTTAGGAAAAACACCCATCGGGTGCTCACCAATTGTATAAGAATCCCAAAAACCCACCCCCCTTCCGCCGTGCACCTTAACGCCCTGAAGCTGCCCCCATGCTCTATGAGCCAAAAATTAGCAAATTTCCCACTCCAAAACAGGTTTCCCCCCCACTTTACCGACTGCCCGGCCTTTGCCCTCACCAAAACAACCCAAAGCCCGACGTGGGGGCCCCCACCAAAACCCAAATTGCAACTGCGTGCCCACTAGAATGAACTAAGCGACTGGGTACACATTACACACAACTCCCCACTTTGCTTTTCCATAACCCCTTCTTTTAAATTTTAAATAGCAATTCTTTAAATTTTAAAATCACTTTTAACAATAACCACTGCATTTTCTCCCATAAAGCTTTTCCCTATGAAATAATATCATTTTTCATTCCAATAGTTTGCAGCCCCTCAAATACGTTCCACTGCATTTTTTGTCTAAAATATTTTTCAAAACTCTTCTCTTAAACATGAATTCATACTTTTTTTTAATTACTGTAGGCCCAAAGGCTAGCCCTCCCTCCCTCCCACGTTTGCCCCCACAATTCCCCATTGAAGATTCTTCCTAGGCTCACAGTACCATTAAATCCACCACATCAAAAAGGACAGTAAAACTCCAGACCCAAATGCCACCGCATCCAGCTGCATCCCTGTACGACCTAATTTAAAATTTTGGGACCATGTATAGTGCTTTTGCAAGGGACTATTATTATTACTCTGATGAAGGGTTTATTGTTCCTTTTGCGGGCTGGTCTATACGAGGCGGTGCACGGGATGGGTTTGGCATTTGAGGATACTGGAGTTCTAAATGCTCCTTTGTGATGTGGTGGTTTTGAATGCTACTGTAGCCTAGGAGAATTTAAATGGGGAACTGTGGGGGTCAACTGGGGAGGGAGGGAGGGCTACCCAAAAGGGTCAGTTTTAAAAATGAGTTAAAATTTTCATGGAAAGGAAGTAGTTTATAAAATAAATCTTGAGACAAACAATGCAGTGGAACAGTATTAAAGGGGTTCTGCAGCTCTATTGGAAGAAAAGCATATTATATACATAGGAAAATTTAGGAAGATAAAACAGTGGTCTATTGTACAGTGGGGGTTTTATTCTCAATGAATAGCATATTAGATATTTAAGAGAAGGTGCTTATTGGAAATTGACAAAGATGGCAGTTCTGTTAATGTGTACTAGTTTCAGTTCATTTAGGGAGGGACGTTGCAAAAAAATAAGAGAATGAGTGGAAGCCTTTACTCGGGCTGATGTTTTGTTGGGGCAGTGCATTGGACGGCTTCGGTAAGATGGGGGCAAACGTTTATGGGGGTGAAAATTTTTACGAAGGTTTTTGGGCTCATTTAGGCTTGTGGGAGCTTCAGCAGGGCATGTTATGGTGTGCACGCGCGAAGGGGGGGGTGGTTTTTGGGTTTTTTTTGAACTAATTGGGGACACCGTATGGGGGTTTTCCTAAAGATATAAAAGGAAGTGAGCTAACCAATGTTTCATTAAGCCTGATAAAAACCGGGTTAGCGGCAAAATTCGGCGGGTCAGGCAGACGTTTTAAAAATTTTGGTCTTACCTCTGTTACAAGTTCACCCCGCGCAGACGGGGTCACAAGGGGCCTTATTTTTTTTTTGTGTCTTAGATTAGGGAGCGGGGCCCCAAATATTGGGTTGGGGTCCCAAATGAAACTTTACTTTGCTATAGAATAAGGGCCCCCTTTAAATGGTGGGGTTTTCCCCCAATTTTTATGAAGAAAAAGGGGTTATTTCCCCCCCCCAGAAGCAAAAAAGGTTAAATGATAGGATAGAATGGTTTTAAAAGTGTGAAGAGGGTTAAAAGTTAGATATAAAAAAAGTTTCGTTTTAGTGTTTAAAATAGAAAGAAAACCCCGGGGTTTAAAATTTTCCTATGGCAAAAAAGTAAATATAGTGATCAAAAAAACTTTATTTTCTTGCAGATTCCAATTTTTTGGAGATTATGTGACATTTTTTCCAGTGTGTCTCTTTTAGGTAGACTATATCCGGCCTAAATGTTGATGTGTGTGACTATTTTTTGCCTTTTTAAGGGGTTTTTCAGGGTTGGGCACATTCCACCAAAAAAAGCAAAAGGGGTTGTGACCGTGGGATTGGGGATGTCATGTATAGTTTTTACCGGTACCGAAGTGATAAATTCAACAGTTGGCTCCCCCACCCCACCGCACATGACAATCCCAAAATGAAAGAAGGGTTTTAAATTTCCTCGGAGGCCAGACCTGATAATGTACAGCTTACCCCAACCAGCACCCCGCAAAAACAGCTTAAAAAGAAAGAATGGATTTTGGGCACAGCGGGGGCCCCCAGCTCGACCCACCCAAAAAGGGAGGCGTTTTCCTGAGGGTGAGATTCAAATTGTGCTGGACTGTGCTGCCCTCCTGTGGGCAACATCGGAATCGCTGTTTATTCTGGCCGCACAGTCATGGGAAAACTAGCGTTTAAATGGAGGCCCCCCTGGGGTTACTGTCCTTTTGGGGGGGAAGGCAGAAGGAGCGCCTTTTGAAGGGGCCGGGGGGATTTTTTGAGTCTGTTAAACATGGGGGTCCCCACTTATTGCTTGGAACCATGTTGGCTTTAAAATATCTTGTTCCTCCACTAAAGATGGAGAAGAAGGGGGAGGCACGGGTGTTATGTTCACTGTCAGTGTGCGTTTGAAGGAAGTCCGCAACAGATCACTGTGTCCAGCAGCCAGGACCATGTTGTGGGGGAGGAGGGGTGGCAGTTTTCGTACCCACTCCTGGAGACGGAGAAGAAGGTGGGAGGGTGGCACGGCTGTTGCGTTTATCCGGTTCTTTTCCCCCTTTCCCCGCCATTTTAGGGAACCCGTATGACCCCCCCCATATATTGAGGGGTCCTCAATAGTGGGAAATTTCCAAATGCCCTGGCATTTTCCCCCTCTCAAATCTTTTGCTGAGTGGGGGCCGGTGAGGGAAGATGGCCGCTTTTCCCTCTACTTGGAATGGAGTAGAGGTGGGGGCCCCGAGTGTCTGCCCAAAAAATAAATCTTTCCCCCAGCCACCCCCCCAAGATAAACCCCCAAATACCAATTTGTTTTGGCAAAGGGTTTTGTTTTTACTCCCCCGCTGTATGCACCCACACAAATACGCCAGTCGTATTTGGGGGCTGTTGGAGGGGCGGTGGGTTTTCCCCCCTGAAAGAAGGGAGGCAGGCATAGAAGAAAATTTTTTTGGCCTACCCAGCCCGGGATTTTTTCTCCCTCTCCCCCCCCTGAGTCCCTTTTCTTGAGGTGAATGCCATTTCGGCCCCTGCCACCCCTCTCCCTCCTCCTCACCTTCGTGGGGAATGCTGTGTCTGCTCACCGAGACGCGTCCCGGTCACGAGGGCTGGTCGCTGTTCTGTCCGAGCGCCCACTGCTCCTTTAACGTTGCGACAGTGATGGGGTGAAATAAGCCAGGCCCCCACCGTATCACTCCCGCTCTTAATAAAACCGTGGGGTTTTAGCCCCAACCCGGCCGTGCATCAAGTCTGCCCCTTTCTTGCACCCGGGCTGTCGGGGCAATGCAACACTTCTGGACTCTCGAGGAAGTAAGTGTGGAGTCTCCTGGCCCCTGCTCCAGGTGCAATTATCACCGCAATGAATTTGGTGGCCCAAACCCAAAAAAATTCCCCCACTTTAATCAAAGTTGGGTTCAAGCGGAGTCCCGTAAGATGCGGGACTCTCGAAAAAAAACCCCCAACAACCCCCCCCCCCCCCCCTAACACCCCCCCGGAAGTCCACAAAAAAAAAAAAATCTCTTAGCACACGATAGGGAAAAGGTATTCTCACATAAAGTGACAGATGTCAGAATAAAAAAATGGGGCTCTGTCAGAAAGTCCATAATTGGCTGCGGTGGTGAGCGGTTAAAGCAACAGTACATTTAGCTAAATACAAGATGGAGTCACTGTAAGCAAAACAGGTCAAAAAATTAACTTTTAAAAAAACAAAAAAACAACAAGTTTGGTTTTTTGCTTAAAGAACAGAAATTTCCATGTTTGGGGTTTTACAACAATTCAGATTTTGAATACTCAAAATTTTCAAGCAGGGCTGAGAACAAAATTAAAAGAGAAGTGTACAAACTTTCCCTTCCATTTTCCTTTTTAGCGTCATTTGTATAGGATTCAGAAAAAAAAAAGGAAAAAACAGGGAAAAGGGCCTAACTAAGAAACATCTTAAAAAGTCATGCAGTTTTCAGATAATAACAAAGGAAGCAAATACCTCCCAACTTATAAAACCAATCAAAACTGCTAAAAAAATCCCCCCTCTACCAAGACCAAACAATTTCCAATAAAAACAAAATACATAAAAGGAACCCCGATTATACTGGCAAACATGACCCAAAAAAATTAAACCCCCCACAAAAGGGCTTTTAAAAATCCCCCAAATACCAATTTTCCACTGAAAAAAGAACTAATTTCAAAAAACCCAAAAAAAACGCCCTATAGGATAGAAACCAATTAAAACAGGGCCCCGTAAACTGTAATACCATCATACATTTACCCATTTTAGTGGTAAAAACCATTTTAAAACAGGCTCTGCGAAAATAAAAGTGATTTTCATGCAAACAAAAATCCCTTTTTACTTCCCCGGTTGGCTTTTCCCTGACAAGGGGTTTTACTTTCCCCCTTTTTTTTCTGCATCTGGGACAAACTACCATGATGACTTCTCCTGGCCACTACCGTTTCCCGGAATAAAGGACATAAATATCTTAAAATCCCCCCTTTTCCACCCCCCTTCCCACTTTTTCCTCCAAAACCCCTGTAAAAAAACTTCCCATGGTGGGATTTCGGGGGAAGGGCCCTAGCTTAAGGCCCCATTTTTCAAAAAGGAGGAACAAGGAATTTAACCCCCCTGGGGGATTTGGGATTAAAAGCTATGGGGCCCGTAAACCCCCCCCAGAATTATTTTTAAAACCGGTAGGTTTGATCCCCATTAATAGGTTGGTTTAAGGCCCAGGAAAGGGAGGGAGTAATTTTGGCAAAAGGAAAGGGAAAAATTTGGCCCAGTTAGGGGTAAAGGGTACAGGGTAGGGAATTGGCCCTAGGAAGGGAATTTGTTTGGCCCCATTTTAAATGGCAGCCCCCCAAAAAAAAAAAGGTAGGATGTTGCTTGTAGGGCCCCCGTATTTCCCGCTAGGCTGTAGGTGGGCCCCAAGGAAGCTAGGTTTTGGGTAGACAACTTTTTGGGCCCCCCCCAAGGGGAAAGTAGGGGGGCAGGCTAAGTGGACCCTAGTTTAAACTTTCCAACTTTTTTTTTTTTTTAAAAGTGAGAAAAGGAGAAAAGAAGGGGTTTCCCCGCACGCCCACG
>JAODAL010083962.1:0-11076 GCA_025379985.1 Phyllomedusa bahiana
ACAGTATACAGTTTCCTGCATGATAACAGGGGGAGGGGAGGACAATGTGCTTTTCCTCATGTGTTTCATCAGTTCAAGCTGTGTGTATAAGAAGAAGAGGAAGAGTTGGCTGTATTTCACCGTCCCTGCCTTCCCGATCGTTGTGTACAGGACAATCTATAAAGCACTGTATATATTTCAGCAAAGGAACCTTCAGGCCTCCTGCTTTGGACGACAAGGATCATGTGATCGCCGGGGCTTGGTAACTGCAGAGCTGTTTGGGTCTTATTAGATCTATCGACTCTGTAGTCGGTGCTGGGGGCTGTATATCTCCTGTAACTGGGGCTCATATATCAGCTACAAGCAAAACAAAATTGTTATGAAGAATTGCCCCCCCAGAGGTCTTTTCCTGGCATTATGGGAAGGAAAGGGGATTTTATCAATTATATAAAAAAAAACACCACACACACAAAGCAAAATAAAAAATCTGTCCCCAAAACTGCAACTTATAGCCTGTCCCCCGATGACTCTGAAACTATATATCATCTACATGGAACATTTGACTTAATTACAAGACTTATTTTAGTTTAGTCTATTTTTGGCAATAAGAAAATATTTAAAGGGATTGTCTCATTACAGAGACAAGCTTTCAGCATGTAGGGAATGGTAAATGAAGACTTTTTCCCAAAATACATTTCCCTTGTTTATTTTGCTTTTTTGAAGAGATAGAGGTTTTTTTCTGCTCTGCGTGCAAAACAGGTTTCTCTGGTTACCGCCCTGTTTCTCCCCTCCTCCCCTCTGCTCTTTGTCTTATCTGAGAGCAGAGAGTGACGTCACCACAGGTCGGCACACAGGACACCGACAGCTTGAAAGCAAGTGCATTATCTCTAACAAAGGAGTTGTTTACTTTGAGCTCTGAAGCTCTCTGCTCTATAGATAAAATCTCCTGCTCTCATGTCAGTGCAATTAAAAGAGCTGAGAAATCAGAGCTGATAGATAATCACTGCTACAGAACCACCCACAGCTTGACCAGGACGAGACAGGAAGCATGAATCTAAAGTTGCTGGTGGCTCTGTGAAACAGCATGGTGAGACAACCCCTTTAAATGGGGTTTTGCCACGAAGTAAAATTGACGTGGGGAGCTTGCAAATTAAATAATAAACATTTTCACCATTCATTATTATTAAAAATTCTGGACCCTTTTGGGTTTGCTGCCCTTTTAGTGAGCCATTGTTTACAGCTCGTCTCCAGGATACGACCAGGGATGCGAGCTCCTCAGTCCTGGTCGCACATGCCCAGACATAACCTCTCCTCTCAGACAGCTCCTGAGTGTTCAACCCCCAGGTGTTGTCATTCTACTCCTGTCCCCTAGCGCCTCAGTGGAGCATATACTCCTTATTAATTAGTGAAACAGTGCAAATAAATTAAAAAAGGAACCTCAATCAGGTCTGTGCATTGATAAAGAAAAAAAAATCCTTTGTTTTGGATCCTGCAGGGATTTGAACCTAGGATCCTTGTGTCGGGAGGTAAAAAGCATTACCTCTAGGCTACAATGTAGCTACTTGTACCTCTGTAAATAAACAGACCTTTCTTTGACTAGAGAGAGGGAAAGGCTGGTGATGTCATCCTGCAGGGACACATGATATTTAATCCAAACAAATCACACACGCCCCCTTCTGAGCTGAAGAGCTGGATGCAGGAGGTATGAAATGAAATCGTGGCAAAACCCCTTTAAGAACGTAAAAAATCCTAATTAAGACCGATTAAGGGCTGGGGTTGATTTTTTTTTTGGCAATCTGAATTAGATTTGGGGCAAGTTTGACACTGACACAAATCTGAAGCCCAACACCATGCAATGTGCTAATGTACCGCATATACTAAAAGAGCCTAAAATGTGCCTGGTCAGGAACGGGGGCAAATGGTCCAGTGAGGTAGGGGTTATGGCACATAGCGCCTCCCACTTTTTAACATAATTTATCCCCTCCCACTTGTCTCATCTGTCAACTTCGCCTTTGTCATTGTTTTATATACTTTTTGTATTTTGGGAGGGGAGATATAGTTCATGACCATCATTAACGATTTCTTGTGCTTGTCTATTCTCAATCTTAAGCGATTTTTCCTGTCGGGTCTCTCCTCCAGGTTACCGTCACGTCCATCTCCTTTCCAAGGACGGCACCAAGATCCCACCAGCCTCGCTGTTTGTTCATATCCGTATAACAGACACTGCTCATGCAGTGCAGGACGCAGAGGGTTAATTGATATGGCTGCGGCTTACCCGCCTCCCGCAGGTGCAGCGACGGTCCTGAAGCTCGGCCTTACTGCTCTTACACTATATTTTGCACTTCCCCTCCCCCAACAGAACGCTAGTTTGTATATACTTGTATATCGTGTTATTTTTATAACGTATTTTATTGTACAGATGTATATTTGGTGCTATTGAATTGAAAATGTTATTTTGTATAACTTATGAAGCAGATGGTGTTACCGCTAACCCCCACCCCGTGTGCAGACGCGGTGCTGCCCCCTGCAGCATGAAATATAGCAACGTTCAATTGAACTAAATAAGGGGTTGTGCTTGGATAACCTTTTAGTTAGGGGCCCCTGAATAATAAAAATGGGCCTAATGTAGAAAAATGTCTAGAAAAAGATGCCCCTTGTTGCCCATAGCAACCAATCAAGCTCTGCCATTTTTACAAATAAAAAAAATGTCAAAAAATGGACATCATCAGTGCCACTGCCGCCCGCGCCCGTAAAATTTTAAATTAAAATAAAACTCATTGCTTTGCAAAAAAAAACTTCGAAAAAGGAAAAGAAAAATTAAAAAACAATAAATTCACTTTTAATTTTTTTTTTTTTTTGTCAACTTGCATTCCCAAAAGTTTGGGAATAAAAATGATAAAAAAGCACGGGGATCCAAAAATGAAGCAGCTAACTTCAGCTTCCAAAAAACAACCCTTTTACTCAGGCCATAATGGAAAAACCAAAAAAAGTTATTGGCGCAGAAAATGGGCGCAAAAAAAAAGTAATTTTTTTTTTTCTTTTAAAAAAGTACTTAAACATAATGAAAAAAAAAACTCTGCAAAATTTTCGATCTTGGATTGACCCCGAGAATATAGATAACTCAAAAAATACCAAAAAGCAAAACAAAACCACCGCAAAAATGGGGGTAACTGCATTTTTTTGCACGTTCCTCCCACCAAAATTTTTTGGGGGGTTTCCCAGTACATTATAGGTAGCATTAAAAATTACAACTTGTCCCACAAAAAACAAGCCCTCACAGAATGTAATTCCAAAAGTAAAAAAAAATTATGACTTTGGAAGAAGGGAGGGGGAAAAAAAAGCGACGGAAAAAAAAAAAAAACTCTTTGGCGTTAAAGGTCGTCCCCTAAATTTTTCCAGGTGCCCTAACAGGGTGTTTATCCCGGAGTCGTTCACCCCAGGGGACCCCTTTAAAGGAGAATGACTCCACCGGAATTTAAACACTGTTTTAGAGACTTTTTCTGTGATTTTGTGAAATTTGTAGTACAAAAAAATTTTCGACTGAATTCTGTGTATTCTAGAACTTAATATATGGGCTCCCTGGAAAATGGGCCCGTAAAGGGAGATTCCCTAGAGACTGTATATAGTGCAGAAGGAGCCCCAAAAATAAGCAGATCATGGGGTCCCCTGGTTTGGGAACCCCACTGGAATCGGCAAGGTTCAGTGAGGGGGAACAAACGGTTATCAGTACTTTCATTGCCTCTAACAGCCGAAGAGCTGGGCCCCCTTTACCATTTACCACTCCCATCTTATACATTGGGCCTTTACAGTCAGTATGTTTATGTTTTTACTTTTTTTGTAGTATTCAAAAGGAAAGACTTGCAATCAGGCTTGACTCGGCTGGGCCCAGTGGCCCCTTATAGGCAGAAGGGAGATTTTTTTACATTGATATACATTGGGAGGGGGCAAAAATAAAGGGGAAAAAAGGCAGAGAAGAAGTGGCGGGAAAGGGAGCGTAGGGGGGGGCCCCAAAAAAACTCATGCATAGAAAACAAAAAATTTTTTATCCAGGATCTGAGTTTTTCAAAACCCTGCAACCTTTTAAAAAACCCCTATTCTAAAATCTAAACTTTTTTTTTAAACTGATTAAAAAAAATTTTTTTGGGGGTTTCTCACTGGTAGCTATTCCATTCGCTTTGGATGATCTTTCCCTATGCTTGCTAGCCCCCCTTATTGTCAACATCAGGGAACGTCCCCAAAAGGGGCGGCCCAAACTTTAAAAGATGGCCCTATGTCCCCTTTAGCTTTAAATTTAATTATTACCAAGACAAGTCTCCATATTAATTGCCACTCTTTCGATAAGTTGTTATACTATATGGAGAAATATACAAATAACAAAGGGCCCGTATGACTCTTTTTTGGGGTATGCTTTATAAAACATTACCCCTAAATAGTGACTAGACAACGGGATAAAAAAACATGGGTTGACCTAAAAAGTCCCACCTCAAGAAAGATAATATAAAAGACAATCCTTTATCACCTTAAAAATTTTGCCCCCACGCGTTACCCCCCCCCCTTAACCAGGGTTCCCCAGGGGGGCCAATATTGAAATTCTTGGATGATATTCAAAGTTGTAAGTGATACCCTATTTGGATGGGTGCCTGTATATACGTGCATACTGGATATTGTTTGGGATAAATATCTAACTCACCCGCGTGCACTCCCTCCCCACTCACTGCATCAGCATCCTCCAATTCAAACTGAGCATGCTCAAAGGTCCTACTGCGCGTCACATGGCCTTAACCTTCAAACTGAGCATGCTCAAAGGTCCTACTGCTTAAAGACAGAAGAGAGGGCCAGTAGGGCCAGTCATTTAAAGTCGGGCCGACCCTTTCGGGACGCTTCCCTGACTGATTGACTGAATAAGAGGGCTGAGCAAGCATAGGGAAAGATCATCCTAAGCGAATGGAATAGCTCCCAGTGAGTATATCCCCAAAATATTTTTAATCAAGTTTAAAAATAAAAGTTAGATTTTAGAATAGGGGATTTGTAAAGGTGTGCAGTGGGCCCCAAAAACTCCAATGGTGGGCCACACGAAAAATTCCACTGATGGGAACTAGACACCCCAGTCTAACACTGCTTAGACTGGTCCATGGGGAAAATCCTCAGTGGTATAGTCCATCCCTGGCATGGCAAGCCTAGAGCCTTTTTTTCCAAGGAGAAAACAAAGGACAGAGTGCAGTTTTGTGCAATCATGTACAATAGCTGAATGGTGGGCACTAAGAACCAACTCCACTTATGGGCCCCAAGAATAAACTCCACTGGTGGGCCCCAAAAATCAACTCCACTGGTGGGCCACAAGAATCATCTCCACTGGTGGCCCCAAGAATCAACTCCACTGGTGGACCCCAATAATCAACTCCACTGGGGGCCCCAAGAATCATCTCCACTGGTGGGCCCCAAAAATCAACTCCACTGGTGGCCCCAAGAAACATCTCCACTGGTGGACCCCAGAAACCAACTCCACTGGTGGACCCCAAGAAACATCTCCACTGGTGGACCCCAGAAATTTATCTCCACTGGTGGGCTCCAAGAATCAACTCCACTGTTTGGGGCCCCCAAAAATCAACTCCACTGGTGGGCCCCAATAATCAACTCCACTGGTGGGCCCCGAAAATCAACTCCACTGGTGGGCCCCAATAATCAGCTCCACTGCTGGCCCCAAGAATCATCTCCACTGGTTGACCCCAGGAATCATCTCCACTGGTGAGCTCCCAAGAATTCAACCCCCACTGTTGGACCCAAGAATCAGCTCTACTGGTTTGCCCCAGGAAGAGCTCCACTGGTGGGCCCCAAAAAAAGAGCAACAGTGCTGGGATTAGGATACCCTGTCATCTGCTGACTCCCAATTCTGATGTTCAGTCGGCAGCTGCTGTTCTCTCTTTTCTTTATGCTCATTTAAGCTCAAATCAAATCAACTTGAAATCGATCGGAAAGTAGAGGGGAGGGGCTGCAGACTGAGCCAGAAGAAAGTCAGCTGCCGATCCAGGACAGACGAGAACTGAGCAGCTTGGAGTGTATTACAAGACATACAAGCTGCAGAAGACAAACGGTACAAAACTGGTAAAGTGGTTGTAAAAAAGAAACACTGTAGTGTCTGGGAAGGGGCTGAGATAGAAAAGACAAAGACTTCCCCACCAGCTCTGTGCCGGCGTGGTCCTCCGGTCCGGGTGCTCCCGCCTGATGACATCACGTTCACTGATCACATGACCCCGCAGCCAAACACAGGCCTCCGTGGTCTCTTCCTGTTTGAACAGCACATGACACTGAGGCCTTGATTTGGGTGCAGGGTCAGATGGTGATGATCACGATGCCATCAGCAGTCGCCCTGGTACCATAGCTCGGCGCTGGAACAGAACTGGTTGGAGAAGGTGAGTCTTTACATTTTTTTAGATTTCACCCATTCGACTATATGTATGTGTGTATATATACATATATGCAAAGGTGTCCATAGGCTTTATAGGGGTTGTCCAGTGACCCACGGAAAAAGTTACTTTGTCTGAGTCTTCCTTCTTGTCTGAGTCTTCATTCACCCCCTTGTAATGTTTTCTGTACTAATCAAAGTTACTTCCCTTTTGCCCTGTAAAATTACAAGCCCTGGGACCCTTTGCTGAGCTTTGTCTTCCTCCGTTCCAACCTCAGTCGTGCCTCATTTCCTTTCATGTGTCGAAAGCCAAAGAGCCGTGGCTTCAGGATTTGACCTGGAAATAGCCACACTTCTTTGCTTACATGATCTCCTGGGCTGGACACAAAGCTGTTACAAGAGTGTGGAGAGAACTGAGCTTCCTGTCATCAAACCTCTGATGTAGAATTGCAGGAGAGATTATTTCGGAAATACATGTTCCCACCCGACAACTCCGATCGTCAGCTGAATGTGGTGTCTGTAAACCTTCCCCCCACAGCTGTTTTCTATGGGGGTTGCTCCCTGCACTGTGGATGTTTACTCAATAATAGACATGAACAGCACAATTGTCTCCATGTTATTAGTTATGATTGTTTCTGTTTGCTTCTCTGTAATTGTGACCATGTATCATTAATAATCCTGGAATCCACCAATAATTCCTACATGGAGCCTCCACACATGAGATTGTATTACAACTTCTACCTTGAATTGCAAACATTAACATGCAGGTTGCACTTTGTTACTTACAGTATGTCGTCTGCTGCTGTAGCTGTGTTAGACGATGAGAATGTACAACAGTCCCTAACGGTACAATGTTTCCAGCAAACACAATACAATATCAGCAGCACTCTATAGGCACTAAAACGGTCAAAAAGGACATAAGAATTGTTTGGAACAGCATTTCTGCTACTATGGAATATATGAAAAAAATTGAGGTTCTTAGCAGGGCTGTGGAGTCGGCAAGCCGAAGCCCCGACTCCTCAATTTCCCAAACCTCCGACTCCTGACTCCCTCATACACGGCGCATGTTTAAGTGATAAATTTACTGTAGTAAAATGGTAACATCAGGCTGTTTATCACCTTATGATACAATAATCAAGCTATTTAGGTAGAACAGACACTGACAAGCAAAAGGGTAACAATGTTATGATCTTTTGAACACTTGTGGGTAGAGTTGAAGAAAAAACTGTATTTGTATCCAAGTCCAGTCTGCACCAAAATTGGGAATGTGTAAAAGAGACCTATGATCAGATTTTAGTCAAGACCTGCTTGAATCTGATCCAGAGCCCAGAAGGATTCAGGCAGAGCTGAAAATCAAAGGTGGATTTCCCAAATACTAACAAAATAATAAAAATTAACACTTTGATTTTTAGGAGCAAAACTGTAACTAAACAGATGCTAAATACTTGCAAGTCACATTTATGTATAAGATAGGTAAGATGACTGTAAATGAAATGACAGTAGCCTCATGTACAAAGCTGTAGTGGATGGTGAGATATGGAGCCTGAAAGTCACAAGTTCAAAACATTGTTACCCTTTTGCTTGTCAGTGAAAAAATAATTTATTGGACATGACTTTAGGACTCAAAAAAATTGTAAATATGCAAAACACTGCAGGAACATTTGTGGAGTCTCTGAGTTTGTTCTGAGGAATAGTATCGCCTCCATCAGATCCTGCATACATGACCTCACATCTGATCTCATTATTTCCAGGCTAGAGAACGGCCTCTCTACACTAACTTGGGTTGGTAGCAAAGCAGTGACCACAGGGGCAACATCTCTAACAATGTCCAGGTATAAAGGAATTGCCTCAGCCACAGTCAGTTTTGATGAATGGTTGATCTTCTACTTCTTTGAAAGCAGGTGAAAAATGTTACTGAAATCTGTTTGCCCTGGGAGCGGAATCTTTTCCCCTGGGGCAGCGCTTTGCCTGCTCCATGTCATCAATTACACTCAGGGGCGTCGCTAGGTGCTTTTATCCGGGGCTCGTGCCCCGGATGATATGACTACTGCTCCGAATGTTTCAGTCCCTGGCGGCCGGCCGATCACCTTTTTTTTTTTTTTTTTGTATGCGGCTGGCCGATCACCACAGTAGCGCGGCCGCCAGCGTCTACTATTCAAAGCTCCAGTCCAGTCTCTAACATCTCCTCTGCTGCGGCTTGCGGAGCAGTGTAGCGCGGCACCGCGCACAGTAGATACGGTGCCGCGCTACTACAGTGTGTGCTGTGCCACGGCCTGCGCGGCTCACTAACTGCCTCCGCTGCCGCGCGGGCCGGGGCTTGCTGAGTGTCAGTGAAGCGCGGCGCCGCGCCCCAGTAGATGTGGGCGGCGGGCGCCGTGCTACTATTTGACTGTGTCCTGTGCTGTGCCGCGCGGCTCACTAACTGTCTCCGCTGCTGCCGCCGGGGCTTCCCGTCGTTGCTGCGCACTCACTGCGCAGGGTCAGAGAGGGGAGAGCAGCATAACGTTCTACTCCCATCACCCTTCAATAAGGCAAGGGCACCGGCATGTTCCTCCTCCTATCAGTGACTCCCGCGCAGAGCACCTGCGGCCATACATGGTATAGTAGGGCTGGGGCTGGGCAGGCCTATGCTCATAATGGAAAAAAAACTAATGTCTTGGGGGTGATATAATTTAACTGCAGAATAAAACTGTCAGCTCGGTGGGGCCCCCTGACCCACAGAGCTGACAGTCTACAGTTATATTGATCAGCTTTATGGGTCAAATATACAATGCTGACCCATAGAGCTGATCAGTATTACTGTAGACTGTCAGCTCTGTGGGTCAGAGTGACCCAAAGAACAAACAATCAGCACACAGTTATATTGCTTATCTCTTAATGTGGGTGTGTGTCTGAGTGTGTGTGTGTGTCTGAGTGTTTGCGCGTGTATGAGAGTGTGCGTGTGTGTATGAGTGTGCGTGTATGAGTGTGCGTGTGCGCGTGTGTATGAGTGTGCGTGTATGAGTGTGTGTGCGTGTATGAGTGTGCGTGCGTGTATGGGTGTGCGTGTATGAGTGTGCGTGTGTGTGTGTGCGCGTGTGTGGTGCGTGCGTGTATGAGTGTGCGTGTGTGTGTGAGTGAGTGTGCGTGTATGAGTGTGCGTGTCTGAGTGTGCGTGCGGGTAACAAAACACTATCCACAATATCTCCCTTTCATTTACGTCACTAAAACATAATCCTGCCTGTTGTGTCCCTTACACATGTAAACTACCACCTGATGATGAATTATATTTGAATATAATTTTTTTTTAGTAATGTAATGTTGGCCCGTACTTCCAAGCGTGTAATTGCGCTTCAATACGCCCGACGTATGGGCCGACATTATGGTAATTCATAGGTCTCTGATTGCCATGATTACCCGTTCTGGGAGGATAAATATTAACGGGAGCTTCAGAGGGACGCACTGGCCACAGTTTTTTTTCTCTGTAAAAATACATGCCGCAGTTCATGGGGCGGCGTGAAAAATGCCGTGTGAACCCTGCCTTACTGAGCAAAACGTACACAAGGCGCCCGGGCCCCGGATGTTTTGGGACCCTAGCAACGCCCCTGATTACACTCCTCATGTGATGAGGCTGAAGATATGGGAGCAGTAGCACCGGCCGGGCCCAATTCCTCTTGCTCTTTGCATCGAACTAACTGGACAAACTAATTATATATTTTGGGAGTCGGAGTCGGTCCATTTTATGACGACTCCGACTACACAGCCCTGGTTCTTAGTGTACATTTAGCTTTTGATGGCCTATAGCCCCTCTCTACAGTACAGTGCAGTACTAGATATCTTGTACTGCTCTTACAGGTATTAGTGAGGTGCATGCAGTGATTGATGGCCTATAGATCCTCACTACAGTACAGTGCGGTGCGACATGTCCTGTACTGCTCTTACATGTATTAGTGAGGTGCATGCAGTGATTGGAGGTCTATAGTGGCTCCCTACAGTACAGTGCGGTACTACATGTCTTGTACTGCTCTTACATGTATTAGTGAGATAGATGCAGTGATTGGAGTTCTATAGCACCTCTCTACAGTACCCGTGCGGTACTACATGTCCCGTACTGTTCTTACATGTATTAGTGAGGTGCATTTCAGTGATTTTGGGGGTCTATAGCAATATCTACAGTACAGTGCGGTACTACATTTTCCTGTACTGCTCTTACATGTTTTTAGTGAGGTGCATGCAGTGATTGGTGGTCTATAGCGCCTCTCTCCAGTACAGAGCCGTACTACATGTCCTGTACTGCTCATACAGCGGCGCACGCAGTGACATTGTCTATAGCGCCTCTATACAGTACAGTGCGGTACTACATGTCCTGTACTGCTCTTACATTGTATTAGTAGGTGCATGCAGTGATGATTGTCTATGGCGCCTCATACAGTACAGTGCGGTACTACATGTCCTGTACTGCTCTTACATGTATTAGTGAGGTGCATGTAATGATTGGTGGTCTATAGCACCTCTCTACAGTATAGTGTGGTACTACATGTCCTGTACTGCTCTTACATGTATTAGTGAGGTGCATGCAGTGATTTGGGGGTCTATAGCGCCTCTCTAACCCGTACAGTGCGGTACAATGTCTGTACTGCTCTTAAAATGAATTAGTGAGGTGCAGCGTACTGATGGGCATAGCACCCCTCTACATCAGTGCGGTACTACCTTTT
>JAODAL010083963.1:0-11076 GCA_025379985.1 Phyllomedusa bahiana
GGGGAAAAACCCCCAAAGCGGATGGATTGCTGTGGGGGGGTCTGGGGGAAAACGGGACCTACTTGTTCCCAAATCCCGGCGTGGCTTATCCCCATCACTTGTGTGGTCCAGGGATCCACTTCCGTTGCCCGTGACTTTAAATCTGGGGGTCGAAGGTTTTAAGGGTCATCTGCGTTCCAGGACAGGATAGTCAATGCCCATTTCAACAAAAATGATGGTTCAAATAAACTGCCTTTGGCATTTTAATTGTGGATCTGCGGGTTTTAAAAGGGTCTGCTGTGGTACAGGACGGGATAGTGAAAGTCTGTGATTTTTTTTCTGTGATCTTTTGCCTAATTGTCTTGCCTAGATGTAGCATGTTCCAGTTTACTGTTGTGGATGTTAATTCCAGTTTCCCCAAAACCCCTGTTTGGGTGTAAGAATGTGTTGTTTTCCCATAGACTTTAATGGGTTATCGGGGCGTAACCGTTTTTGACTATGATGATAATGCCGATTCGATTATCGATAATGATAGTTGACACAATCGCTCATCACTATCTGAGAGCTATTTTTTTCATTTTCTTGGATCCAGAGGAAGAACAAAAAGTACAATTTTATCATATTTTTTTTTTTACGGTTTCACATGAGGTTGAATAATATGAAGTGTATAGGTTTGGGGTTATAATTTTTTTCCCAGGCAACCCCCCAAATTTTGTACTTTTTTATATTGGATCTTTTTTGGGGTGATTGGCACTCGAACTGGAGAATTTTAGTTTATTTTTTGTGGGTTTTTTTATTTTACTTTTTTCACTTTTCTTACTTCTTAACATTTTTACTTATCCCCGTAGGTTATTTCACTCAGTTATCTGTATATCACTGTTACAATACATGCGAACATATGTACTGCTTGTTTTTTCAGTACAATTTTTTTGGCCCGGGTTGGTGATGAAAAGGAAACCCTTGAAGCCTTTATAAGGCTTCTGGGTTGCCACAGAAGCAGGGCCGGACTGGGAATAAAAATCACCCCGGGCACTAAGCCCCCACCAGCCCACAAACAATATCTTTTTAAAAAAATTTCCCCCTTTTTTCTCGCACCTCGATTTTCTAAAAATAAACTACACTATAAGGTGCTTTAAAGGGGGTTTTTTTGATGCATTTTTTATGTTTTTTTGGTGCTTTTTGTCCCAAAAAAGGCAGAGCAGTTGTGCTTACTTTTTGCAAAAAAAAACGCATCAAAAAATGCACCAAAAAAACCGCTCCGTGTGAAAGACCCCTTAACGAGCAAAAAAAAAACAAAGTGGTGAAGAGAAAACCCTCATCACAGAGTCGGTGTGTATTTCTTTACAATCCGGGAAAAGCCCATACGCACTAAAGCCCCCAACCAAACATAAAAAACCCCACCAATCACATCACCATCACTGAATTACAGCCTGTTTCAAAAGAAGTAAAATTATCCTGACAGCAGGACTACGGAGACGTCTCTCTGATGGGAGTTGTCTTTTCCTTTTTTTTCCCCCCATTGGCCCAAACCTCCAGTGTCTTCCCTGTGGCGTTCCCTTCCTTTTTCTTTCTTTCCGGTACAGCGCAGTGTCCTCTTCTATTTGTACCTGTAAAATTTTACCACAAATACTCTTTAGACTCCTCTCTTTTCCAGCATTTCCCTATCAATTCCCCAAACACGTTTTTGCCCCTAAAAATTAGAAATTAAAAAATGTCAAAAAGTGGCATATAAATAGGTAGGCCCCCCTTTGGGAGGGAAAAAGAGCCTTCCTCCCTTAATTTGGTAGCTATACAGGGCCTACAAATGAATTTAAACCAGGTGCTGGGGGGCCCCAGTAGCTACCCGGGCTAGGGTGCCCCCTAGCTAGCCCGGAGCTAGGGCTGACCCCAGTAACTAGCCAGGTAGCTAGGGCTGCCCCATAACTAACCGGTAGCTCGGGGGTGCCCCCAGTAATAGTAGGGAGCTAGGGCTGCCCCAATAACTACCGGGCTGGGGGTGCCCCAGAAACAGCCAGGTAGCTAGGGCTGCCCCCAGTAACTCCAGGGAGCGGGTGCCCCAGTAACTAGCCAGGTAGCTAGGGCTGCCCCATAATCAGCCAGGCACTAGGGTGCCCCCCGTAAACGCCAGGTGGGCCAGTAATTGCCATGTAGGGCCAGTTACTAGCCCGGGAGGGCCAGAGGCAGAATTAGCCAGTAGGGCAGTATGTGGGGTCGGGGCCCGTTTTTAGGCGTCAGGGCCAGTAGTAAGCGACGGGCCCGTATTAAGCAAGCAGGGCTAGTATGTAGCCCGGGGAGGGCCCGTATAAGACAGGGCCCCTTATGGTAGAAGGGGGAGTAAATAGGCAGACAGGGCTGGGATAAGGCAAAAGGAGGTATATAGGTAGATAGGGCAGGGATAAAGGCGAAGGGGGTTATAGGGGAAGGGCTGGTATAAGGTAGACAGGGCAGGTATAGGCAGACAGGGCAGGTTTTGCTAGGGGCAGGGCAGGTATATACTAGAAAAGGGCTGGTATTACTAGAAAAGAACTGGGAAATTCTAGAAGGGCGGTATAAGCTAGACGGGGGAGTATATAGCTAGGGCGGGCTGGTATATAGCTAGAAGGGCAGGATTTTAAAATAGACGGGGTGGCAAAAGCGACGGGTGGTATATAGTGTCGGGGGGGTTATAGCTAGACAGGGCTGGTATTAGTAACGGGCGGTATAAGCTAGACGAGCGGATAAGCTAGACAGGGAGGTTATAGCTAGACGGGCAGTAAATTTTGCTAGAAAAGGGGGGGTTATAACTAGGGGGGCAGGTATATGCTAGACAGGGCAGGCAAATGCTAACGGGTGGAAAAAAACTGACAGGGCAGGGATTAAAAAGACAGGGTGGTATTAGTAGACAGGGCGGTATAAGCTAACAGGGGGTATATACTGACAGGGGCCCGGGATACAGGTAGACAGGGGTGGTTTACTAGCGGCAGGTATATAGCTGACAGGGGATATATGCTAACAGGGCTGGTATATAGCTAGACAGGGCGGGATATGCTAGACAGGGTGGTATATAGCTAGACAGGGCTGGGATACAGGTAGACAGGGCGGTAACGTAGGGCAGGGTGGTATATAGCTAGACAGGGCAGTTAAGCTAGAAAGGGGTGGGATATAAACTAGACAGGGCCCCGGTATAAAGGGAGAAGGGTGGTATATCTAGCAGGGCTAGTAGTTTTAAAAAAATAAATAAAAACAATACTTATCTGGTCTCTGCTTCTTCTTCTGTATTCCCTGGAGCGGTCGCCGGCAGCAGTGTGTGGGACGCAGAGCGGGCACGCAATGACATCATCACTAGTGATGAGCGATTACGTTGGCCATCGTCATCGGGTCGATAGTCGATATCGGCAATTATCAAGCAATCCGAAAAGTCGATAATAATTTTGGGCCCGATGACCAAAAAAGCTATGGAGAGCAACAACCCCTTCATTCTTAAAACCCAAAACAGGGCGGGAGAAGCGGAATTTAACATTCAAAACAGTCAAAGGTTGACATCTTAGGAAACAATTTGGGTTATAAAAGCCACGAAAAAAAGTCACGACCATTCACACCCTGTCTTGTACCACAGTGCCCCTTTAAACCTGCATGACCCACAATTAAAAAGTGCAGAAGGCAGTATGATTTGCCTCTTTTTAATTGAACGGGACATTGACTATCCCTTTCCTGGAACGCAGCATGACCCCAAACCTGTGCCCCAAGATTTAAAAGTGGGGGAAAAAGGAGTCTTTCAACCCCCCATTTATTTAAAACGGGAATTGACTTACCTGTTCTTCCCACAGTATGACCATTAAACCTGTCTGACCCACAGATTAAAAAGTGCTGGAAAGGAGTCTTTTCAACCACCTTTTTAGCGAAGGGACATGACTACCCCTGTCCGGGCCACAGCATGACCCCAAAACCCTGCTGACCCCCAGATTTAAAAAGTCCCGGGAAAAATGGGAGTCTTTGAACCACCATTTTATTTGAACTGGACTTTGACTATATCTGTCCATCCCCGCAAATGCCTTAAAACCGTCTGACCCCAGTTTAAAAATCCCGGGAAAAAGGGAGTTTTTAAACCACCATTTTAATTGAACGGGACATTGACTATATCTGTCCGAAACCAAATGCCATTAACTGTCTGACCCACAAATTAAAAAGGCAAGAAAAAGGATCTTTGAACCCCATTTTAGTTGAACTGGACATTGACTATATCTTCCTTTTTCCACAGCATACCCCCAAACCCTGCATGCCCCCCGAAAAAAATCCCGGAAAAAGGAGTCTTTCAACCACCATTTAGTTTCACTGGACATTCATATACCGTCTGGGCCACAGCATGACCCCCAAACCTGTCTGCCCCACAGTTTAAAAAAGTGCCGGAAATAGGAGTCTTTCAACCACCATTTTATTGAACGGGACTTTGACTATCCCTGCCGTACCAAGAAAGACCCCAAACCCTTTTTTGCCCCATAGACCCAAAAAGGGCACTATGCTTTTTTGTACATGACGTCTTTTATATATTTTTTTGGTAACGAATTTGTTTACAGAATTATTTAGGAAGTTTTTTTTATATTTTACTTATTATCTTTTTTGCTTTTTTTAATGTGATACATACAACATACACCCCCCCTGCATTTTTTTAAAGGGTTTTTTTTAAACCTTAGATGTTTTAATTCGTCCGCAACCCCATAAGTAATACAAATGTCCTAATCACCCCAAAAAACATTCTTAGTTGAAAACATTTGCCTCCTGCCTTCTGAACGATTCACCCAAAATCAATTAAAGGGTTTTCATTTTTCCTCCAAACCCTTCTTCAGTGTTTGGGGGACAGATCCCCGGAGACAAATGATGGACCCATAGTGACTCCAGCCCCAAAAATTTTAACCAAAAAGTACAATTTGGTCCAGCCCGGGAGCCCTTTTTGACCCCTTTTTAACCTCACAGAAAACCTTTTTCAAAATCAAATTTTTTAGAAAATTTGAAGCCTCCGTTTGCCTCTAACGGTGAAACCAGTGCGCGTCGCATCTTTAACACGGCGGTCCCTGCCAGGGCAACTTACATGGGTGGGGTGAAGCCCGGGCTGCATCTGTCACTTTTAACACGGAGGTCCAGCCCCAGGGCCAGCATACTTGGGTGCGGTGAGAGCCTGGGCAGCTCTGTCATCTATTAACATGCGGGTTCAGCTCCCAGGGCCGAGTTACAGTGGGTGCGGGAGACCCCAGGCTGGGCCCCGCACTTTAACACGGTAAAAAGCCCTTTATGATCACAAGAAAACAGTCGGCTGAGCAAGTGGGGAAAAGTGTGATAGACCCCAGCCCCCTCAGTACACTCAAGACCTGGTAGCGCTTGCCCCTCCTTATGAGTGGGGACCCAATTGAGCTTCATTTGGGAAATATGGGGTTAACGCTCCTTTCCACCCAGGTGCCCTTTTTTTGGCATTTTTTTTTCTCTTTTTTTACTCAAGGGCTGGAGGAAATTGTCTCTGTTTTTTTTTCCGCCCGTGCCCATACCCCTGCCTCTGAATAACCTACTTTGGCAATTTTTCCTGTACCCCCTTGTACAATTCAGGGGAAATTTTTTTTTACCGCTATTTTGTACATGCAAGTTTTTTAGTGTTTAATTTAAAAACCTTTTTTTAAAATGGGAGGGAATCCCACCAGGCTTGTTTCTTTTTTTTTAATTGAAAAAATTTAAAATGGGTTGTCTCAAACAGGGATTGCGCATTTTAAAGATCTTGCAAAAAAAGTCATTTTGAAATATGTTCCATTAACATGTTCCCTATTCCTGTTTTGACGCCCCATCCCCCTTTGACCAAATCTGAAAATTGTAAAGAAACAAATTTCTGTTAAATCCACATTTTTTTTTAATAGTATATAGCTGCATTCAAGCAAAATCCCCCAAAATTCAAAACATGCCCCTTGAGCCACTTTTGAAATTGGAAGAAAAAATGTCTGTTAGAAAACAACATTTTTTTTATATGGGGACCGTAGTATAGCGCATTTCACAGCAAAATCCCCCCCAAAAATTAAAAACATGCCCCTTTGACCACTTTGACAATTGTAAAAAACAAATGTCGTTAGAAATCACTTTTTTATAATAGGACCTGTAGTATACTGCATGTCAAGCAAAATCCCCCCAAAAAGTCAAAAATCCCCTTTTGACCACTTTTGACAATTGTGAAGAATAGTTTTGACATTTTTATCGAAAAAGTTGAAATGGGCACGGTATTTACTTGAGGGATTTTGTGATCACGGATAATTTTGGTTAAAACTGGCATAATTATTAATATCCGGCCATTTTTTGGCGCTTCCTTCTTTTGGCGGCCAGCCAAATCAGTTACAGAATAGGAGGGGGAATGTGTGTGCGACGTCATGACTGGGATTGTATGGTTCAATTGGCTGGGAAAAATCACATGACCTCGTTTTACCTAAACAGCCCTTTGTTCATGATCAGTTGTGTCAGCGTCTCATACATAGGACATCGCTCTGCCCCGTCCCAAAAAGCCAGCAAACAGCTCAGCGAAATTTTTCTATTTTTCAAAAAAGACAGCTCACTTTTAGCTGGACCTTAGAACTTGTTAGATCAAGATTTGCAGATTTTTTGGTAGTTTGGAGAGAATTTAAAGGAGCACTACCATTGTAAAGTCACGGGGGGGAGCGGGGAGGGGGGCCCCGTGGGCAACACAGACAAGCTCTTAAAGGATACTGGATATTGTACAGCCAAAAATTTGTTTTTGAATTGCTTGCCCTTTGATTGGGTACGATCTTTTCTAGAAATGCAGGTCGTTTGTCAAAACTCCCCCTTTATTATCAGATACATTTCAATAGGGTTCTTTTCAATTTTCCCATCCCGCTTTTTTTTATATACCCCTTGCAGTTAAATTTGAATCCAGCAATTTTGTAGTCACCAAGGGAAAAAGGGGCCAAAAAAACCCCTTTTTTTTATCCCTAACTTTCAGATAGTGTTTTTTTCACTTTGGCGAGGCCAGCTTTGTTGTAGACCCCCTTGCAGTTAAATTTGAATCCAGCAATTTTTAAACCACAGGTTATGTAGGTGCCAAAAATACCTTTTTTTAAAACTGTTCATTTCAGACAGGTTTTTTTTTCACTTTTGGCAGTCAAGCTTTTTTGATAAGCACTTTGCGTTTAAAATTTAAAACAGCAATTTTTTATCACAAGGAATTGATAGGGGCCAAAAATACCGTTTATTTTTCCGTAACATTTCAAAGGTGTTTTTTTTACTTTTGGTCAGCAAGCTTTGTTGATTGACTAATTTTTCAGTTTAAATTTTTATACAGCAATTTGTAGTCACCACAGGTGAATGGGTAGGTGGCAAAAAAAACCGTTTATTTATCCGATACATTTCGACAGGTTTTTTTTTCATTTTTGGCATAAGCTTTGTTGAAGAGTACTTTGCATTAAATTTTAAAAAAGCAATTTTGTAGTCACCACAGGGGAATTTATAGGGGCCAAATATACAATTTTTTATCCGATACATTTCGACAGGGTTTTTTTCACTTTTGGTCATCAACTTTTTGATAGAGGTACCTAATTAAATTTAATACACAAATTTGTAGTCACCAAGGTGAATGGTAGGTGGGAAAAAATACCGTTTTTTATCCGTAACATTTTAGCAGGTGTTTTTTTTACTTTTGGCAGCAAGCTTTTTTGATAGAGGTACCTAACTTTAAAATTTTAAACCAGCAATTTTTTTTTGATTTGGGGTTTTTTTGGAATAGCTGTGATTTGCCGCTTTTAATAAGAATTTCCAAAATCTTCCATACCTCTCAAAAATTTTTTTTTTTTCGAACATGGGGGCGAAATTCAGGTGGTAACGAGCAAAGGGGGGGTGGACAGGGGTGAGGTCGAGGAATCTCCTTCCAGTGCGGCGACAAAACGCACGCCAGCGGGTTCAGTTGCAGCACCCCTCCCGGGCCCGCATCGCTGGGTCAGGGGCCCCGTGAATCTCAGTAACGAAAACCCTCGCCAATCTGTTTTCGTGGGGAATGCAACCTGCTCCACATCTTACCTCCTTTTCCCCCATCACGGCCCCCAAATGCACATCGCATCATCAGACCCTCCAACATGAAGGAAGGCCCCAAATTCAACTATCCCACCACGTGGAAATCCATTTTTTTTGAAAACCTCTTTGATGACAAAATGCGGTTTGGGTTTAGAAGGTTTAAAAGATCAAGAGGCCAAAGAGGATGTTTGTCGCCTGACGCCCTTACTGATTCACAGAGGAGGAAAGGAAGCTGGTCAATCGGCAAAAACCCCCGGGGGTCACAACGCCTTGCAGTGCCCCTTTCTTGTAGCCCACAGCTTCTGATGCAAAAAGTCAGGACGACAAGTCACCTGTGTTGATGATGATGAGATGGGGATGACGACATTGCGGACCACATGGGCTTTTTGCAGAATTTGCTTGCACGCTTTTCACTGGCGAGGGGGGAAGACGAGGGGGGAGTGTCAATACGGGTCCCGCCCAAAAAGGGAGAAGGGGGGCGCAGAATCCCCATATGATTACGCCAGCCACGGGCCCCGGAAAACCCCCCTCCCCCCGCTTATCGCCTCAAAAAAAGGGCCAGGACCCCTCAAGCTGGCCTTCTTTGGAAGCCTTGATTTACCCACGATTCATTGCCCCTTTTTCCGTAAACGCATAAATAGAGGCAAGAATTTAAGATGGGCGAATTTCCCGAATTCGTTTCGTTCACTTTTCCAAAAAACCCAAAAAAAAAAAAAAACTTAGTTCCCAATTTTCGGGACGAAAAAACGTTTTTAAAAACAGCTATTTCCAGGCGACAGAGCCTGCAGGGTGCTGTAGAACGTTGGCCATGCTTAAAACAGAGGGGCTTGGTTTGGTCTTATACAAAGTTGTGTTTTTTGTATGACACGCACATTACTGCCCCCGCTTTAGAATCGCTTCAAATATAAAATTCCCGGGACTTAAAGGGCAAAAGCCAAAAAACTGAAACGGGAAGTAGCCTGAAAAGTCATGCAGCGACAGCTGGAAAAAAAAAAGCTGGGGCTCAGGTGGCAACATCAGTGACAAGGTGGGGAGACGCGGGACCCAGCGCTGAGGTCAGACAGTGGCACAATGACTTCTGGGGGTGGCAAAAACAGGGAAAAGGTCACAGAGTGGCACAATGACACAGTGTGGAGGTCACGCCAGCAGCAGCATGAGGTCAGACAGTGGCACAATGACAGAGTGTGTAGGTCACGGCATCAGCCACAGCAGCAGCATGAGGTCAGACAGGGGCAAAATAGACACAGTGTGTAGGTCACAGCGGGCAGCCACATGAAAGCAGCATGAGGTCAGACAGTGGCAAAATTTGACACAGTGTGTAGGTCACGGCAGCAGCGCAGCATGAGGTCAGGCAGGGGCACAATCACATTCTGGGTGGCAAAAAACAGAGTAGGCACAGAGTAGGACAATGACACAGTTGTAGGTCACGGCAGCAGCCACAGTAGCAGCATAGGTCAGACAATGGCACATGACACAGTGGGGAGGTCACGGCAGCAGCCACAGCAGCCAGCATGGGGTCAGACAGTGGCACAATCACATGCTGGCGGTGGCAAAAACACGAGTAGGCCACAGAGGGGGAAAATGACACAGTATGTAGGTCACGGCAGCAGCCACAGGAGCAGCATGAGGTCAGACAGTGGCACAATCACATTCTGGAGGTGCAAAAACAGGAGTGGGCACAGAGTGGGACAATGACACAGTGTGTAGGTCACGGCAGCAGCCACAGGAGCACATGAGGTCAACAGTGGCACAATCACATTCTGGAGGTGCAAAAACAGGAGTAGGCCACAGAATGGGACAATGACACAGTGTGTAGGTCACGGCAGCAGCCACAGGAGCACCATGAGGTCAACAGTGGCACAATGACACAGTGTGTAGGTCACGGCAGCAGCAGCATGAGGTAGGCAGTGGCACAATGACATTCTGGAGGTGGCAAAAACAGGAGTAGGCCACAGAGGGGGACAATGACACAGTTTGTAGGCCACGGCAGAGCCACAGGAGCAGCATGAGGTCCAGACAGTGGCACAATGACACAGTGTGTAGGTCACGGCCAGCAGCGCATGAGGTCAGGCAGTGGCACAATGACATTCGGAGGTGCAAAAACAGGAGTAGGCCACAGAGTGGGACAATGACACAGTGTGGAAGTCATGGCAGCAGCCACAGCAGCAGCATGAGGTCAGACAGTGGCACAATGACACAGTGTGGAGGTGGGTGGCAATACCAGTCCCTGGTAAAGATGGTTGTTGGCAGATGGAGAAACTGACAGCAGATGTGTGGCATCAGGCGGGTGGCGGCATCAGAATAGTGGCTGAGGCAGGTAGTTTGAACCCAGACTCATTTCTCACAGTTTGGGTGAGGCGTCATGGCTGATGTAGTCTGACGCCTAAGAAATGCAACGAAGATGTCAGCTCACCCACAGTAATGTGGCACCAGTTGAAAGGATCGCACGGAACTCGTCCAGAGTTGCAATAAAACTTGATAACTTTTATTGGTTGCACATAAAACCAACACCTCCGTAGTATTCCATGGCTCAACCGGTATAAGGCTAACGCGTTTCGGACGATGCATCGTCCTTAGTCATAGCATGACGAACCACCACATAAACATGCCTTATATGCAATTACTAAAATATACAGGTACTTACACCTGGACGCCAAGTTCACCGGTGTCTCCATGCCGCACTGAACACTTCCGGTACGCAATGTACAAGCTGGTGCGCAGTAAGATCAACTGGCACCAGCCTGGTAAGGGCATAATAGTGCATGCGCAATAGAGAAAACATAAATATACGCAAATTGCAATAGAAAAAGCCTGTGTGAGTGCGATATTGATAAGCCGGGACATGGCTAAAGGTAAAAACAACAAGCTTGAAGACAGCACACTTAGATAAATGCAATAAAAATACATTGGATTGATACATGTACAATATAAGAAAGCTTAAAACGTGCTAAAGAAGGACGGGCAAAAATGACGGATAGAAGATACAAAACTCAATAATAAACATTTAAATTTTCGTTTTTTTAAGGTTTAAAAACCCTGTTTTTGGGGCTGATGTATCAAGGGTGAGTA
>JAODAL010083964.1:0-11075 GCA_025379985.1 Phyllomedusa bahiana
GGGGGGGGCCCCCATATAAGTGGGAACAGGCCGGCCTTGGGGGCTATAAAGGTAGGCAAGCTTTTAGGGGGCTATAGGGGCTATATAGGAAGACAGGCTTCAGGGGTTAGCTATAGGGCTTTTTCAGGCGGGACAGACTTAGAGTTTATTAAAGGCGGGCCTTTAGGGGGCTGGGGGGTATAAAGGCAGGCTTGGGGGCTATAGGCAGGCTGGGGGGGGTAATAAAGGCAGGCTGGGGGGGCTATGCAGGCAGGGCTGGGGGGAATATAGGCAGGCTGGAGGCTATGCAGGCAGGCTGGGGGTATATAGGCAGGCCAGGGGGGCTATCTAGGAAGGCCGGGGGGGCTATCTAGGAAGGCTGGGGGGGCTATCTAGGCCGGCCGGGGGGGGTATCAAGGCAGGCAGGGGGGTGTAGAGAGGCAGGCGGGGGGGGTATACAGGCAGGCAAAGGGGGTATACGGCAGGCATATGGAGGTATACGGCAGGCATAGGGGGTATACGGCAGGCAGAGGAGGTCTCCGGGAGGTCCATGGGGGTATATGGCAGGCATATGGGGTATACGGCAGGCATATGGGGTATACGGCAGGCATATGGGGGTATACGGCAGGCATATGGGGTATACGGCAGGCATATGTGGGTATACGGCAGGCCTATGGGGTATATGGCAGGCATAGGGGGGTATACGGCAGGCATAGGGGGTATACGGCAGGCAAAGGGGGTATACGGCAGGCTTATGGGGGTATACGGCAGGCCTTTATGGGGTAGGATAAAATAAAAAATTTCATTTATTTCACCTCGGCCCACGCCCCCCCGATGCGCCGCCTGCAGCCTCTGTGCTCAGCGCGGGCGGCGCAGTGATGTGACGTCACCACGCGCGCCCACGTGATCACAGAGCACCAGCAGGGGAAGTAGCAGAGCGGAGCGATCGGCGCTCCGTTCTGCTACCTCCGGGCAGCGCTGCCTCTGAATGCTCGGCCGTTCGGAGGCAGCATGCGCCGGGCCCCGCAGCTCCCCGCCCGCCGCAGTGAACTGTTAAGTTCACTGCCAGCGGGCCCAGGAGCGGCATTACCGGGGCAGCGGACGCAGTAGCAGCTACCCCGGGGCGCAGGCCCCCAAAAGCCTATGGGCCCCGGAGCAACTGCTACCCTGCTTTCCCCGGTAGTTATGCCCCTGCCTAGTGCTAAAAACATAAAATACAGCCTCCACCTATCACCACATAATCTCTACCTTCCAACCAATGAGTTTGTACAGAGGTAGGGAATGGGTAGGAAGGTGATGAAAAAGTGAGGATTCTAAGATGTTTGTGTGGTAAATTCTGGAGAGAGACCTCGTGGCTGAAAGAAGTCATCATGGAGGTCTAGGCTGAAAGGAAAAAAAACACAACGAGCACAACTCAAAGAAGATGTCACCTGTGAGTCACTGGATGTAACTGCAGTGTAATCACTTATATGTCTGCAGAGCCTGAGTACAACTGGTAGTCATTATGAGGTGGTCTCATGTGGTCATGGTCTGGAAGTATTATTTAGTCTTTAGGTATTATTGAGATTAATGGTCTTGGTATTGTAAGGCTAAATCTACACGGCACTGGGTTACTGTCAGATTTAAGCGGATTCAGTATTTAGAATATGGAAAAATCCAACTATAAATCATCCCCATAGACCTCAATAGAAAATCAGAGCTCGTATTTTCAGAGGGCAGATTTTAAATTCAAAATCCGTTCGAAAAACTTAGAGTAGGTTCTATAATCTGCCATATTTTACTTGAAAACAGAGGATTATAGTACAGTTCAATGTGTTGGGCCAGACTGCAAAATCCACGCAAAAAAGGCGGTAGAAAATACATTGCAAAATTGCAGTCGAATTCTATAACAGAATCCAGCGGTATTTTACAGTTGCCGCCTGGACTCAGCCAAAGATTTTTTTTAGTGACAGTATTTAGAGGTTTTACACTGTCATGCATAGATGAACGCCTTTGAAGAGGCAAATTTGTCAGCACTGGTTTTCATGCTACAGTGTATTGCTGAGGTCAATATTAGTATTAGCAAAAAACAGGAAAAAATACTTTTTTTAGCCGTAAAAAAAACATGCGCAGTTTTTGTCCCTTTAAGAATGTTGTGTTTAACCCCGCCCCACTGGCAAAATGTTTCACGGGGGCCCCGAGCATATATTCGAGGGGAAAGGGGGGGTACCAATATGGATGTCCTTTTCCATTCTATGGCCGGGTTTTTTTTAAGGGAATAAAACGGTGTCGGGAGATTCATTTGCCCCCAAAAACCATGATAACTGCTTAGCACCCCATCTGGTAACGAGGGTGGCTGGGGGGGCTGACTGGGCAAAGGAAAAGTATGTGCTGCACCCCTTTTTTTTATTTAGATATCATAAACCCCCGGATTTAGAAGGTTAAAAGGAAGGGTTCTGAGATGTCTCTGATCCACAACTGCTAATTTTCCTTACTGCCACGGTCAGCTGGGTACGGGAGAGACCGGCTCACGGTGGACACCCGTGCATGTGCCCTGGGATGCTGTTTAGGTAGAAAAGCAGAAAAAGAGAGATAGAGAGCAGGAGTTATGTGTAGGAGCTGTAGGGAGCACCCCCAAAAATCCATGCCTGGTGGGCCCCAAGAACAAAATCCCCTGGTGGGCCCAAGAATCAACCCAATGGTGGCCCCCCAAGAATCAATCCACTGGTGGGGGACCAAGAATCAACTTAAATGGTGGGCCCTAAAATATCACTACGGTGGGCCGAAGAATAACCCCCCTGGGGGGCCACAAGAATCAACTCCATGGTGGGGTAGGAAACTCTTCACCGTGGCCCCAAAAATTTTTCCCCCATGGTGGGCCCCAAGAATCAATCCATGGTGGCCCCAAAAATAACTCCACTGTGGGGCCCCAAGTTCAACTCCAACTGGTGGGCCCCCCAAATTCAAACACTTGGGGGCCCCAAAAATCAACCCATGGGGGGCCCCCGAACAACTCCCCTGCTGGGCCCCCAAATTCCCCACTGGTGGACCCAAAAAATCAATCCACTGTGGACCCCAAGAATTTACTCCATGGGGCCCCAAGAACTACTCAATGGTGGGCCCAAAAATCAAATCCACTGGTGGGCCCCCGAAAAACTTTTGGGGGGCCCAAAGAAATCAACTCCATTGATGGGCCCCAAGAATCAACTCCACTGGTGGGCAATAAGAATCAACTTCACTGGTGGGCCCCAAGAATCAACTCCACTGCAGGGCCTCAATATTCAACTCCACTGGTGGGCTCCAAGAATCAACTCCACTGGTGGGCCCCAAGAATCAACTCCATTGGTGGGCAATAAGAATCAACTTCACTGGTGGGCCCAGGCACCCCAGCACAACACTACCTGCCATGTACCTGGCTCCACACTTCCCTACTGGTATGATGACGTAAAGGTATGCCAAATGTCGGCAAGGGGCAAATCTAGTGTCTGATAGTCCAGAAAATCCAGAACTTGTTTCTTCAATCAAACAGTAAAATAACCCAGACTCTGCTATTACACATTCCCTCAGGAACTACGCGCTGAGGACACTGAATGTAGGAAGTGGTAATAATAATGTGTTTCAACTAGGTATTTTAATGAATTAAAGGACTCAAGAAATCTTCGGCGACTCTTTGGGAATTCCCATGATTTATCCTTAAGAATTTAATAAATGATTATCTGAAACAAGATATCTGAGAACGGAACATTGACCATCGCTGTCTTTTACAGCAGCAAGACCCCAAAAGCATCAAAAATGACCTTTCAGACACTCAATACACTTAGCAAGAAGAAATGACTAAAAAAAGATTTTTTTCTGAATAGGATAAATAGGATAAATATTAAAAATGTCAAGATTTGTTCACAGTCTCCAAAGACAGCAAATCAATGTTCTTAAATGCCTATACTTTGTAACAGGCAAATAGGATTATAAACAGACATTTTTTCTAGGCAATATCGGTGAAATGGGGTCGTATGGAAGAACCCTCACAGCAACTCAAGTGCTCTTAAATGCCTATACTTTGCAACGGGCAAATAGATTATAAACATAATTTTTTTCTATGCAATATCTATACAAAACTTCCTAACTCCCTAACTATTGCTGTGTATAATTCCCTAAGCTAACTGCCCCCCTCCCTCCCCCCAAGTAATCTCACTAGCAGCTTTTCCTGTGTTAAATCGCTATTAAATGGTGTTTCTGCCTGCTGGCAAACCAGACACAGGCAGCAGGGTGTTCACTACAGAGAGTAAGGTGGAAATGGCGACTAACAGGAAATACAGTGACATACACATAACACGGTCATGTGGATTTTAGCAGCCAATGAGATCCCTACACCCTCACTGGTGACGTTTTTGACACCCCCCCCCCCCCACCCCCCACCCCCCTCTGTGCTATGCACTGATTGGCTGGTCGCCAAAACTAAAAGAAGCAGCTGAAAAAGGCGGCGAACGTCTGTGCTGAACCCAAATTTTTTACCGAACTTGTGGCAAAAAATTCGGTTCGGCTCGGGTTCGGAAAAAACGTACAGTTTGTGCCGAACTAACCATTTTCCAAGCGGTTTCGGCTCAATACTAATTAAAATTATACCCTAGTATTACAGCCTGGGCCTGAACTAGATGGAGTAGAATTTATCGCTCTGTCTGTAGAGGAACAGACTTTTGACTCCAGCCGCAAATACACAGATACATTTACCCCGACCCCAAGGAAGAGTTTACAGCTCAATCCCATTCCCTGGAAACCAGACCAGGCCTAGTGTTTATCACATGGATATAATGTTATATACAGAACCCCCAGTGAATCATATATAACCCTTCTTCAAGCAGAAGGCCGTGTCATCCTTGTTAATAATCTCATAGTTTAACCATGCGGTAGACATAAACTGTGCAGACGGCAGAAAGCATAATATAGCTCGGTGTATTCAGTCATCAGTATTTATGGAGTTTGTCTCCAGCCCTGAGAATGAGCTTTACATTGATTTCATGGCCTGTATAATTCACAGGCAACATCAAAGTCCCGAGCAAAAAAAAAAAAAAAATCAGAGGAATGATTAAAATACCACTGAGGCATGATGGGTAATTCTGCGGTTGCTTAATGAAGGAATTCTCATTGAGTCTGATTTCCCAGATTTAATTCATTTACGCTCCAGTAAAAACAGAAAACATTTGTGGTCAGAGGCTGTGTAAACGCACTTAAGACGAGGCCGAATCAGCCCATTAGTCATTATAATTCTATGAGGGGGACGTTACAAGATCTAGTGTTAATGGTTCTTATCAGAGGGGATTCATAGGTCCAAAAGAAATATGATCATTCAGAATACCGAATAATCCAAGACCTTAAAGGAGCACTCCAGGCTTTTGTTTTGTCCCTTTGATTAGTAATTGCTTCTACAGATGAAACCAAAAATTTACATCCACTATATAAAAAGCCCCATCTGCAGGTTTTTCTCACTCTGACATGAAATCAGAATAAACCTTCCCCGTTTCAGGTCAATTAGGAACCAAAATTATTTATATTTGCCAAATGCCAGAAAATGAGAGAATTTTTTAAGGCATTTTTATTACTTTCTGCAAAGTCAAAAGTTTCCATACACTGGGATTACTCTGTCTTTAAACAATTTGGGACGACCCATATGATGAGGACATGTCTTTAAAAGCTTCTGTTGGGTTTTATTGGACAACATCCTGATTATTAAGCACATTGTGGATGTTTTAAGAAAAAAACCATTTTGGGGAAATAATGGAAATGAAGGTTCGGGATACAAAAAATTTAAACGGAAAACAATCCAGGTTTTTAAACCTGAAAAAGTACAAAAAATAACTTTTAACAAAGGGGAAATTAAGGGGGGAGTTTGGGAAAGAAAACGGAAAAAAACAAAAAAAAAAAAGATGCTGGCGGAAGCTGGTAAAATTGTGTCATTATCCACAGTGAAATAAGTACTGTATCAACATGGGTTGAAAGGTCACTCTGCCAGGAAGAAGCCATTACACCAAAAGAAACATATAAAAGCCAGATTAATGTTTGCAAATGCACACAGAAACAAAGTCCTACGTTTTTGGAGACATGTCCTGTCGTCTGATAGGGGTGTGTCTCTACTCCTAGTAGACGGGTCTCTTCTCCAACTAGGCGGGTCTTCCCTCACTGAGTAGTGGTGACATCATCATTCTGTGTGAGCAGTGGCAGGGAGAGGATGTCAAAGCTCTGCAGACCTCCTGCAGTGGTCAATTCTCATGTATGCAGAGTTGTCACCTCCCTCCGCAAGCTCCTTGTAACCAGAACACCTGCATTGCTGTAAACAGTTATACATACAGCCTGAAATGATGAAACAAATGTGAGGAATGCACGTTGCCCCTACTCTTATCAGGCAGGAGGTAGAGGGGGAACAGACTGCATAAGGCAGTGTTATATGGGGTGAGCAGAGTGAATAAGGCTGTGTTATATGGGGGGAGAGTGAATCTAGCAGATAGAGACTCAGTAATTGCCAATATCCTTCACATAGGGCAGGGAGCATAGAGCATACAGAGGAGCTCACACAGGCAGCACAGAAAGATGAGGCAGCTACTGTTTCACTTTCATTTTACACAGCTCAGGGGGGAGTAAGCATAGAGTGCAGGCAGCCAATCACAGCACAGGGGGTCATGTCCCATCCAGGGGGCGTGTCCCAACGGGGATGTGGCCCGACCATAGGCTGCTGATTTAGCTCTAGACACACACAGATTAGCTCATAGTAGCTATACTAAATTATTTAGGTAATGCAAACCAATTGCAATTTTGACTGTTCCCATCATTAGAGATATGATCTTTGTAGCAAGAAAACCCCTTTAAGGATAACTAAGTCAATGTTTTGGAGTGGCAATCACAAAGCCCTGATCTCAATCATATTGAAAATTTATGGGCAAAGGTGAAAAGGCAGGTGCGAGCAAACGACCTACAAACGTGGCTCAGTTACACCAGTTCTGTCAAGAGGAATGGGCCAAAATTCCTACCAACTATTGTGGAAAGCTTGTGGAAGGATATCCAAAACGTTTGACCCAAGTCAAAAAGTTTATGGCCATTTATGTACCTATATGACCCCCATACCCTACCTAAACCCTTCCTGCTTATCTATATGGCTCCAGTATCCTGCTAAAACCCTGCCTACCTACCTATATGGGCCTCTATAGCTACCTAAACCCTACCTGTCTACCTGTATGGCCCCTATAGCTACCTAAACCCTTCCTGCCTACCTATATGGCCCCTATACCCTACCTAAGATCCGCCTATCTACCTATACAGGATGAAATGGGGAAAAATGGGTTACAATGGAATGGCTTAAGATGGGAAAAGAGAGAAACTGAGGATAAAATGAATGTAACAGGATGGGATCAGATAGAAAGGATGAGATGACACAGAAAGGATGGAATGAATAGGATAGGATGAGGTGGGGTGGGTTATGATAAAATGGAGGTGGAGTAGGTTGGCTGCAGTAGGACAGAATGGAAATGGATAGTATGTGATGACATAGATTGGTTTGTGATAGAATACTACAGAAGAGGATGGGTTGTAATATAATGAGATGGGATGCGATTGGAAAGGGTGGAAACAAATAGTATGGGATGGAATGAGAAGGGGTGATATAGAATGGGATGGTTTATAATGGAAAAGAACAGAAATTTAGGATGAAATGAATAGGACAGGTTTCAGATGCGATGGCATGGAAAGGATTGAATGAATAAGATAGGATAAGGTGGGATGAATAGGATTGGCTTGGATAGAATGGAAATTGATAGTGTTACAGGAGAAAGTGAAAAAATTAAGAATGAAATACATAGGATGATATGGAATCAGAAGGGGTAATATAGAATACATAGGATGATATGAAATCAGAAGGGGTAATATAGAATACATAGGATAATATGGAATCAGAAGTGGTAATATAGAATACATAGGATAATATAGAATCAGAAGGGGTAATATAGAATACATAGGATAATATGATCAGGGTAATATAAATCATAGATGATATGGAATCGAAGGGGTAATATAGAATACATAGGATGATGTGGAATCAGAAGGGGTAATATAGAATACATAGGATGATATGGAATCAGAAGGGGTAATATAGAATACATAGGATAATATGGAATCAGAAGGGGTAATATAGAATACATAGGATGATATAGAATCAGAAGGGGTAATATATAATACATATGATAATATAGAATCAGAAGGGGTAATATAGAATACATAGGATAATATGGAATCAGAAGGGGTAATATAGAATACATAGGATGATATGGAATCAGAAGGGGTAATATAGAATAAATAGGATAATATGGAATCAGAAAGGGTAATATAGAATACATAGGATGATGTGGAATCAGAAGGGGTAATATAGAATACATAGGATAATATGGAATCGGAAGGGGTAATATAGAATACATAGGATGATGTGGAATCAGAAGGGGTAATATAGAATACATAGGATGATATGGAATCAGAAGGGGTAATACAGAATAAGATGGGATTGGGTGAAATAAAATAGCTTTGGATGGGAAGATAAGCACAGGATGGGATGAAATGGATTAAATGGAATGGAATAGAATAGAATAGGATGGGGAAGTATGGGAACTAAGGATAAAACGAATAGGATAGGATGGGATGAGATGATGTAGGATGGGATGGAATAGGATAGATTAAAATAGAACGGGATGGGAAAAGATTGGAACTAAGGATGAAATTAATAGGACAAGATGGGATCAGATAGAAAGGATAAGATGGCAGCTAAAGTATGGAATAAATAGAACAGGATGGGTTGTAATAAATTAGGATGGAATAGAATTGCCTGGGATAGAATGGAAATGGATACCATGTGGTGACATGGACTGATTTGTGATAGAATGGATAAAATCTGTTGCGTCATAATGGAATAAGATGGGATATAATAGGAAAGGATGACAGCTAACGATAAAATGAATAGAATAATGCAGCATGGCATGGGGGTAGGATGGATAAGAATAAAGTGGGACAGAAAATTATGGGAAAGGGTGGAAAATAAGGGTGACATACATAGAATAAGATGGAATGAGTATGGTTGATATTCAATTAGATGGGATAGGATAGACTGGAATAGAATAAAATGGGATGGAATAAGATGGAAAAGGATGGAACTGGTGAGATTAAAAGGACAGCATGGGATCAGATGGAGGGGATGGCATGAATAGGATTGCATGAGATGGGGTAGGTTCTGATTAGTGTTGATCGAACTGTTCTATAAAAGTTAAGTTCTAGTAGAACTTCTCGACTTTTTAGAACTGGAACCGAACATTCTATTGTTTGTTCAAGTAAAGTTCTAGTTCTAGTTTCACACACTATTTTCAGTTTCGTTTTCAGCGACTTTCTGTACTTTTGGTGGCCATCCACTCAGCGCAGGGCAAAGAGAAGTGTCACAAACAACATAGCTAATGTGGCGGGCTCTCAGTGGCTGATAAAATCACATGTCCATGTTATATATATATATATATATATATATATATATATATATATATATATTATATATTTATATGTCAATCTATTGCCTTCTGAACCCCATTTCCAGCTCACTCTCTGTACTGTACAGACTGCTCTTAGTTAGTTAGGTAGCATTTTCCTCACCATAGACATCTATAGTTAGGGAGTTTGTTATTGCTGGCCGCATCCTTCCCACACCCAGAAGCTGTTATTTGGTGACATTTGCAGGCTCACATAACGCCGAACTTTCATGTACATGGATATATATTATACAGAGTGTTTGGATTTGCTAAATCATACTCAGTGCCCAAAAGTTCTGTTTTTTGCAGTTTTGGGGGTTCAGTAATTGTATAACACGCTGTCTCCAAATCTCCTATGTGTCAAAGGGGCTTTTGGGCCCCCTCAGGAGGCAGGGCCCCGTAGCAGCTGCTACTGCTGCACCTCCTATAGCTACGCCCCTACTTGCAAGCCAAATTTTCTTCACTAAGTTGTTCCACGTATCCAGGTTACTGTTATGGATGGTAATTACAGCTTCTCCTCACCTGTATAGGTATAAAAATTAACCAGAACATCTTCCCCCATAGACTTTAATGGTGTTCAAAGTCCGAGTTCGAATAGAACCTCGAACCGAACTCACAAAAGTTTGAGGTTCTAATCGAACTAGAACTTTTTACTGTTTGCTCAACACTAATTGTGATATAATGGGATGGAATAGGATTGGCTATGATAGAACGGAAATCGCTCGTACTGTATGTGATGACTGGTTTGCAATGGAATGGGATGGAATTAGAGATGGGCGAATTTCCCGAAATTCGTTTCGTTCACTTCGCCGAATTTCTCGGCAAAAAATAACTTCGTTCCGAATTACTTCGGGACGAATCACGTTAAAAAAAACAGCTATTTCCAGGCTGCACAGAGCCTGTAGGGTGCTGTAGAACGTTGTGCCATGCTTAAATATGCAGAGGGAGCTTGGTTTGGTCTTCATACAATGTTGTGTTTTAGTATGACACGCACATGACTGCCGCCGCTCTTAGAATCGCTTCACTATAAAATTCCCTGGGCACTTAAGAGGGCAAAACTGACCAAAAAACTGAAGGGGGAATGTAGTCTGATAAAGTCATGCCAGCGAAAGCTGGAAAAAAGCAAGCTGAGAGCTCAGGTGGCAACATTAGTGACAGAGTGTGGAGGTGACGGCGCTAGCCACAGCAGCATGAGGTCAGACAGTGGCACAATGACAGAGTGTGGAGGTGACGGCGGCAGCCACAGAAGCAGCATGAGGTCAGAAAGTGGCACAATGACAGACTGTGGAGGTGACGGCGGCAGCCACAGCACCAGCATGAGGTCAGAAAGTGGCACAATGACATTCTGGAGGTGGCAAAAACAGGAATAGGCCACAGAGTGGCACAATGACACAGTGTGTAGGTCACGGAAGCAGCAGCATGAGGTCAGACAGTGGCACAATGACATTCTGGAGGTGGCAAAAACAGGAATAGGCCACAGAGTGGCACAATGACACAGTGTGTAGGTCACGGCAGCAGCAGCATGAGGTCAGACAGTGGCACAATGACACAGTGTGTAGGTCACGGCAGCAGCAG
>JAODAL010083965.1:0-11074 GCA_025379985.1 Phyllomedusa bahiana
GCACCCCTTGGCGGGATCCTGGCGGATCTAAAAAGTAAGGGGTGGGTAGTGGATCCCTGGGGCCACCGCAAGGATGGAAATTTAACCACCCAGGGAACGGAAAACTAAGAAAACCCCCGGTTTTTTTCCCGAAACCCCCCAAAGCGGGGGACTTCGCGGGGTGAGGCTACCCAGGCCACCCCCCCTGACGTACTTGCTTGCGGGGCAGGCCCAGGTGCCCCGTGGGACAGAAACGTATTTCCCAGAAGTCGTAAGCGTGGGCAGGCCCGAAGGGCAGGGCAGGCGGGGAGAGGTTTCGGGTTTTGTTGGGCAGGGAGGAAGGTCGGGGCAGGGGGGCAGAGGGGTTTGGGGTCCCAGGAACGAACAAAAGGGCCGGGACACGGAAAAGGGGAGAAAACACTTAGGGAAAGCTTAGCTAACACGAGGGAACATAGAACCGCCCAAAAAGGTTTTGTGGGACGTACCTAAGTAGGAAAGTTCCCCGGCCAAAATTAAACCAATTAAAGGGGCCTGGGCCCCCTTTAAAACCCCCGAGAAAAAGCGCGGGGTCCCCGCCTTAGGACACAGGCAAAGCGCCCCCTCGGCCGGCAAAAGGGAAAGGGACGGGACAGGAGCGAGGTTAGGTGAACCCCCGGCAGCTGCGCCCCCCCGGGTCGTCCCGCGCCACGGCGGGAACCCCCACCCCCGGGGGGCACCCGGAAAAGAGGGGGACGGTGCGCCCGGGGGCCCGCGGGGCCCGGGAGCAGGGGGGCCGTACAAGGGGGCTGGAAATACCTTCAAAAAAGGCGCAAAAGAGAGATTTTCATTAAAGGGCCCTTGAGGCCCATGGGTTTTTAGAAAATTTGGGTCCATCCCGGCCCCACGCGGGTAGTAAACCCGGCAAAATCACCCCCCCGAAAAGGAAAAAATTTTACCACCTCAAAATTTTCAGAAAAAAAACAGGAAAAGGATTATTTTTTTTTTCGAATTTAAAGTGTCCGGGGCAAACCGGGGGCATCACTTGATGCTTGAAATTTTCCCTATATGCCCCAAAAAAACGGCGTCTAAACTCCCCGTTTTTTTTTTTGCCGACATACATTAGGGACCCCTTTACATTTTGGGAAGTATACCAACCCTTTTTCTTTTTCAGTTGGGATAGCCATGCATGCAAAAAAAATTTACCATAGATTTTACATTTTAAAAAACCTTTGAAAACATTTACGTATAGACAGGCCTTTCAGCCCCCACCCTTTGAAGGGACCAATAACATTTGATGACAACCAATTTCTTTTCCGGGAAATTTGGGGGAGAAAAAAGGCTATGTACTAAATACATCACCAAAAACTTTTCCCTTTCTGTAGGGTTTTTAATTTGGGAAAAAAGTCCAAGAAATCAGAAATGTTCCCGGGGCTTGGGTTAGAAAAGGGGCCCAAAGTTGGTAATTTTTCTCCCGAACTTTTTGAGGACACAAACAAAGGTTCCAATTATCCTCCCAGAAAATTTGGGGGTGGGTCATGATAAAGGTTTTTTTTAGAAAAATTTTTTTTCCTCACAAACACGACCCAAAAATTTTTTCCATCAGAGAGAACCCATTTTTTTCGGATAAAAACCCAAAGCTGTAAAGAAAACTATTTTTTTAGGGGCGTTCCCCCCCTAAAAATTTTTAAAAGGTCCCCAAGCTTGACAAATTTTTTTCTTGTTCTTTATATTGGCCTTTCGTATGCCCCCCTTTTTAAAGGGGGGGGGGGTGCACGTTTTCCCCCTAACAAGCGTTCCCCCGGACTTTTTTTTTTTTATGGAAAATTTGGCCCAAGGTGCCCTTCCGACCCCTTTTTTAATTTTAAAGGGTCTAAAAAAACCAAAATCAGAGAATTTTATCTCATTATTAAAACTCATCCTAAGTCCCTTTACTTTAGGCCCTCCACAAAGGGGCAAAAGGCATCCCTCGGGGGGTCCCCTTAAAAAAATGAATCAAACCCAAATATCCGCCCCAAAAGGGTGAAATAAAACAAGCACATCCCCGATGTTTCTTTGCTGCCCTTTGTGGGGGGGCCTCAACGTAAATGACTTAGGAATGAGATTTACATATGAGATCAACTTCTTTGAGTTGGTCTTTTTAGACCTTAAAATTACGAAGGGTGCTAATGGCACCTTGGAGACCACTGTCCATCCAAAAGTCACAGCTGGGAACAGCTTGTTACGATGGGAAAGTGCACACCCCCTTCCCTTAAAACGGGGCATACCGAAAGGCCAATATATAAGAACAAGAAGAAAGTGCTCAAGCTTAGCATCCTTTAAATTAGAGGCGGACGCACATAAAAATAGATTCATACAGCGTGGTTATCCGAAGAAAGTTCTCTCTGATGCGTATAAATTTGCTCGTGATAGTGAGAGAAACACGTTTCTACAGAAACGTATCACTGACCCATCCCCTAATACTGTGAGGATCATTGGAACCTTTGATCAGTGCTCCTCACAAGTTCGGGAGTTAATTACCAACTATTGGCCCTTACTAACCCAAGACCCAGACATTTCTGATTTCTTGGACTCTCATCCAAGTATAACCTACAGAAAAGGGAAAAGTATTGGTGATGTACTAGTACATAGCCATTTTTCTGCCCCAAGATCCTGCAGTACTTGGTTGTCATCGAATGTTATTGGTACCTTCAAATGTGGGGGCTGTAAGGCCTGTCTATACGTCAATGTATCTAAGAATTTTAAATGTATATCTACTGGTCGAAATTTTGACATGCATGGCTATGCAAACTGTAAAAGTAAAGGGTTGGTATATCAGTGCACACGTGAATGTATACTAATGTATGTCGGCAAAACAAAACGTGAGTTTAGACGCCGTATTCTGGAGCATATAGGGGACATCAAGCATCAACGTGATGCTCCGGTAGCACGACACATGAATTCGAAACATAAATCCAATCCTTTCTCTCTGTCTTTTTCTGCAATTGAGGTGGTCAAACCTTCCATACGTGGGGGTGATTTTGACCGTAAATTACTCCAGCGTGAGGCACGATGGATCCATCTTCTAAAAACCATGAGGCCTCAAGGCCTTAATGAGAATCTCTCTTTTGCCGCCTTCATTTGAATGTAGTCCGGTGCCCTGTTATTTCTTGATTATTATCTATATATTTTGTTTCTATTTTTTACATCATTTCTTTATATCTTGAATATCATCTTATTACAGGTGTTGTTTATTTATTGGTACTATATACCTTCTTTTGATATCTGCATTGTATTGTTATTATTCTAAGATATCTATCATTTTATTCTGCCCATTAAGCTCTCATGCACAGCTTTCTCTATATATATCTATGGCACACTCTAAACCCTGGGTAGGTTCCCTATGTTTGTTGTGCCCAATTGCTTTGAATGCCTGGCTTATCTTATACTATTGCTATTTGCCATTGCATTCCTTATGCGCGGTACACGCATGCGCAGGGATGCCTGACAACGCGTCCTGTATTGAGCGTGGTTGCTATTATGCATTTTCGCCACGCTTAGCTCGGCGCATGCGCCCTCGGTGCTCGCGGACGCTCTCGCGATGTTCCGGGGATGCGCATGCGCGGTGTGTCGACATGGACGCCGCTTTGGCTTAGGTTGTGCATGCAGCCGGTAAGTAACTACACCTGTTCCTATTTAACTTTATAGGTTGGATAATATATATACTGTTGTCTTCTATCTGCCCTTGTCCACTATCCTTGCGCTATCATGCCCTGTGTATCTGCCGGGGGATTCATTATCTAGCTGCCCTGGACATTATACCGGCTTACCCCTATACGCGATATGACATAGGGGTCGTGAGTTATTGCGTATCTCTGCTATATCTTACTCTATTACCTTTATTTGTACACTTTCCTATTTTTTGTCCCTGATGAACCCCTTGCATTTTGGGGGAGAAACGCGTTGGATGACTTAATTGGTTCCTGTATTTGGACCCACTATCTGGGATCTGTGTGTATAAATCATACTAGTACGAACAATTTCTTTGGTTTTCACATCTGGATCCATTATCTGGGATCCATTTTGTCTGAACCAGTTATCTATCTGTATTTACGCTTTGCTATGTTTTGTGTATATATAGTAGTGGTAGTTGTAGTTTAGTATAGTGCAGAGTAGTGTTGTGTAGTATTCCTTGGGGACGCCCTTATCGGGGCGCACACCCCAACACTTTTGGTTAGGGAGTAATGGTAGGGATAGTTTGCTGCTATCATTAGAATAGGGTAGATTGTATAGGGTTTTTCTATTTTGATGTGGTTGGGCATATTTTTGCCTTTTTATCTTGTGTATATTAAAAGTTATATTTTATGCCCTAAGGAAATATATCATTACACGTGTATTTGTAAAATTTTTAGCATCTCTGATTTTTCTCTTCCATGGTATGTATTTTTGGAGAAAAATTTACATTGTTATTGTATTATATAAACTACTGACAACATGTCTCTGAAATTCATAGCAAATTTTTTTTATTTATTTGCAGTAAATGAGAAATCTTTGAAATAATAAAAAAGCAGCAGTACTGTCAGACCTCAAATAATGTAAAAGAAAACAAGTTCATATTTCTTTAGAAACAATAAATGTCAGGGCTGGGCAGCACTCAGTTTGCAGGGAGCAAGAGTCTGGCACAGCTGATCAGCAACCCCACCCTGAATGACAGTCTGCTGGGAGCTGTGTGAGTGATAGAGGTCCAGCCACTCCTGAGTGGGGGCGTGTCGCACCAGCCAATGGGAGAACCCGGAGGCCGCTCCAATCAGCTATAGGGGCGGTATCCGGGAAGCACAATTAAACTCCCTGCTTGCTGAGTGCTGCGCCTGTGATATTTCCTGGCTGCCTTGTGTTACTTGTTCTTTATATTGTGTTTTGCTTATCCGTGTACCTGACCTCGGCTTGTTCTCCTGACCCCAGCTTGTCTTCTCATTTTGTACCTCGCACCCGTTCGTGTTTGACCTCGGCTTGTTTACGTTTTTCTCTCTGGTTCTGATTTGTGGCTTGGCGGTCCTGATTTGTTACTGACCCGAACTCTCTGACCCTTCTTCCCCCTGACGGCCCCAGCACTCTAGCAGTGCAGGGACTGTTGTCCAGTTGGTGCCTGCCCCCTAAGGCAGCTCATCAAATAGGCAGGGACAGTGGACTGGGTTCCAGTCAGGGCTCACTGTACCTCCCTTGACGTGACAAATAAGAGTAATGTTTTAAGACAGGAAGAGTTCAGAAATCAATATTTGGTGGAATAACCATGATTTTTTCATTCAAATTCCTTTTGGCCTATTCCTAGCACTTGTTTTGCCATTCAGCTTGTCCTATTGCAAGAGGATTGTGAAGACCACAGCAGTGTTTTTTATACTTTTATCCCTCATTAAACAAGATTTGTTTCAGGTGATCCCCTAATCAGAAGCACATTAAGTAGAATGAGGTGGACTTTGGTTGGAATTCATCTGACACTGGAATGGAATGGCTGTCAGACATGTAGAGATGCTGATTTTTAGAAAGCTGTGCAGTGGTCTCTTAATTTTTTCCAGAACTGTATATACCAATTAGAACATAAAAAAAAAGAAATATTGACTATTTTCAGAAGTGCTGCTGCTTTCTAATTCACCTATCCAAGATGATAAATCAGGACTTTGTGTCACTATGGACCATGAAAAATGACAGTAAAAATGGCACTGGGCCATTATGACACTCTTGTCACACATAGTACTTGTGCTGACCTTTATTAGAATCATTGGCTTATAAATCAAAGCCTAGTGCCAGATCTGCTTGACCTTCTCTTGTGTGAGCTCTTTGTGTCATCTGACAGGTATCTATTGGAGTTAGGGGTCTATTACCAGCAGTATAAAAATATACTTGAAAAGAGCTGTCAGATGAGGAGAAAAGATGGCACAAATATAAAGACACTAAATGGTCAGTTCCTCCATGCTATGAAAGTTCTAGTCCAACATGGTTTCTTTTAACCATTTCACGACCAGATGTTTATGACAATGTTTCACATTCAGAAAGGACATCATCTATTTACCACCCATCATAACGATCTGCTTTCGTGTCAGATATATTAATCAAATGTGTGAGGCCTCAGCACAAAGGTTCCTCTTTTTAGGTTCACCTACAGTCAGGGCTGTAGATTGGGATAGGATCCTGTGTGATGCAGGGACAATGGGGGACATCCATCAAAATGACAGAGAAGCAGTGGAGTTTGACAGTGTGCAACAAGTCTGCAGTACAGCACGCTCTCTGAGCTAAGTACAAGTGTCCCATACTTTTCACACACAGGAAGAGGGGGCCATTTTCGGACCTTAGTGCTGGTGCCATGTTTATAAGCAGCTGTGCTGAGGTTAGTGGAAGCCCTAATGATGGGGGGAGGGCATAAAGAAAACAAAATAAATCATAAAAAAATACATTGGAAAGCCTACTTACATTATGTTTTCTGCTGCCATCAGTAGTATGCTTTAGGAAACCTTGATAATGGTATCGCCCCATATATAGCAGCAGGGCCGAGGAGAAGCAATATTGGTCAATAGGGCAAAAGTAGTCTGTTTAGGACTGTGTTTTTTCTATTTCCTGACTGTATACTGTATGTTTTATGTGCTGGACACACTTTTGTGTCTAATACATAAAGTACAATGGTCCCTCAACATACAATATTAATTGGTTCCATGGTGACCATTGTATGTTAAAAGCATCTATGGAAAACTGGTAATTGGTTCCATAGCCCCAACATATCACCTAACATAATGCTGAAAGAAGATGAAAGAAAGTTATGAAGATAACTAACACAGATAAAGCAAGTCCTTACATATAACAGTCAGAAACAGCTGCTGGAAGCTAGAAATCACTTTCTATGCTTTTTTGGATCATGTACTTTATATATAATGTACCAGGAAAAAAGGAAATGATGCTGCCCTCTTCTGGTTCCAAAAGGAGCCGTTCATCCTGGCACATGTAAAGAGCAGTACAGGACACGTGGTACCGCACTGTACTGTAGAGAGGTGCTGCTAGATCACCAATTGCTGCATGAACTTCCCGGATACAGATGGATTACAAATAAAATGTTGATGATAATTGGCTGGACTTTAAAGTCAATCACATGTGCTGCAGATCAGCAGTGTCTGTGACCTTGAATGTTAACCCCTTCTTGACAGCCAGTTGTAATTTTTTATGGCTTAGTTTTTTTCCTCCCTGCCTTCCAAGAGCCATATGGACCTGAGCGCAGTTGCATTTTTTATGGGCTGAAGTGTTGTTTTTATTGGCACCATTTTGGAATACATGCGAATTTTAACTTTTTATTCCAATTTTAAAGAGATGGAAAATGACCAAAAAAATACAATTTAAGCATTTGGATTTTTTTTCTTCTACAGTATACAGCAGACGGGATAAATGATGTTATATTTTAAAAGCTCAGACTTTTAGGCTATGTTCACACGGCTTAATTGCAGGGCGTCATTCGCGATTGGGGGGGGCAGTGGCCCGCAGGCCCATGGACATTCATTACTAATGGCGCGTATTCGGCACTAGTAATTGACATGTCACTTATCACCCCGCGCGCCGTATTGTCCGAGCGGGGAGAGGAGGCGTAATCCATAGTCCTCTATGAGAACTGTGGATTACCGTAATTATTGGGACGTATCTCGGCCCGTATTGAGCATAATACGGCGCGAAATACTTCCCAATTTCACCCGTGCGAACATAGCCTTACGGACACTGAGATACCAATTATATGTAACCTTTATATTTTAAAAAATGGCAAAAGGGTGGTGATTTGAACTAGTATTTTTTTAAAACAACTTTTACAATTCTTTTTACTTTTACATTTAGTCCTTCTAGGGTACTTGACCACTAATAAAACCCCTGACATGGTGGCTATGGAAGCCTTCATTCAGCTTTCAGCTGACATGGTAACCAAACGGCACCCCACGATCGCGATGTGGGGGTGCCAACCGGAGTAAGGAATGTTCCTCATTCATTTAGGTGCAGCAGCATCCACAAGGTTCAACAGCAGGGATCAGGGCCGGATTAATTCCCTGCTGTTAGTGGCGGGTGTCAGCTACAATTAGCAGCTGATACCAGCTTTCTATGTAGGGGACTAGGTGAGCAAGCCGCTACATAGGATCTTACTGACAATAGTCCATTGTCGGTAAGGAGTTAAAACCACACTCAGCATTCAATGTTTCAGGAAAGACCATTGTATACTCAAAATGATGCATCCTGAGACCATTGTAACCACTGTAAATGCAAGAGGAAAATAAGACAAATGTAGTTCAAAAGAGACTAGGTTGCCCTATGGCTTTGCCATGGTTTATGTCACAATACCTTTTCTAAGGTTTTCATACTACCGACAGAGGCTGAAAATGTGAAGTGAATGGAACTTTGTTCTTCATGAGCTAAATTTAAAAAAGCCGGGAAACCTCTGTGTAAGCAAATGCTTCTTTTCTGTTCACATATTAATATAATGTATGTGTAGATTTAATGTATGATAATACTTTCTATATTAGCGGAATTAATTTTTCTTCTTATAGTTATTCAATAACATGAACTTCATCTAGAAGAAGAAAGAAAAGATAGATTTTGGTGGCTGTGTGCCTATCTTATGCTTCTTAAATTTTTATTTTTCTGTCTGAAGTCGCCCCCTGCTGCTCTCTTAGTGTATTACACCTTTAGCACCTGCACTAAGTGCGGTTATGAACAGTCTGCTTATCTAGAAAGAAATAAGCAGTGATTGAGCTTAATTGCCATGTGTGATAGGAGAGTTAAAATGAGCCAGTACTAACATATCAAACAGAATCTTGCCTTACTTCTTTTATTACACGGATGTTCATGAAGGTCCATTAAATCACTCCATCAAGATGCTAAACGTAGTCATCTCCTGACACAAAGGGTTCCTCAGAACAAGACTGTCTACTTTTACATAAATTAATGCTATACCGGTAGATTTTAAACTGTACATTTGTTGATTTATATAGTTTTTCAATAATGTTTAAATGTGTAGGACTTTCATGTTTTCCACTGCTATCTACCACTACATGATCACTAGATGGTGAAAATATTAGCCTTACTGTAATGGTTTAAATTCACTAACGGTATGATAGTGCTATTCAATCACTTTATGTAGGAGATATTTGGCCATGATATTGTGGTATGATTTGTTCCTTGTATATTGTTGTTATTGGTATTATTGTTCTTGATATATTGATTTGGTCAGTAATAGTATAGTGGTATTGGTCACTGTATGGTTGTGCTATGTGGCGGTATTATTTGGTCTTTGTATATTGTTTTTATTGATATTATTGGTCTTGATATATTGATTTGATAAGTAACAATCTGTTGGTAATAGTCACTATATGGTAGTGATATATGGGGTATTATTTGGTTTTTGTATATTGTTATCTGGCAATATTGATCTTGGGATACTGGTTTGGTCAGTAACATTATAGTGGTATTAGTCACTATATGGTAGTGATGTGTTTCAGTATTTTTTGGTCTTTCTATATTGTTATTTAGTTATATTGGTCTTGGTATGCTGGCTTTGTCAGTAACATTAAAGTGGTATTAGTCATTACATAGTGGTGGCACGCTGTGATCATGTGGCAGTCATTTTTGGTCCTTGTATACTTACTGGCCCACAGACTAGAGATAACATGTCAATTAAACTGTTCAGTGCAAACTCCAACAAAAACTAAACCTCAAAACACAAAGGTACAATTGTATTTTTTTTTACCTGTTCACCCCTCAAAGAATTATTTTTCTGGAGAGGAGTGGGAGGCGGGGGCAGATGCTTTGGCTATGTAACTTGTTTTTCTTTATCATTTTTTCCACCATCTGGCCCCATTTCAAATGAATTTTCTTCTATTGGAAATCTCTTTAACGGTATGTTGACATGGTACATTGCGGCACGTATAGCACGTGCCGCAATACACCAGGTGCTTCAGAAGCACACGCTGATTAACACGTCTTTCCAAAGCAGTGGGGGTGGCAGACCGGCGGCCCCATTGACATGCATTGGCAGCGGCGCGGATTCGGCGCTAACAATTGACATGTCAATTCTCCCCTTGCACATACAATACGATCGTATTGTACGTGCGGGGGGACGACGCGTAATCCCATAGCTCTTTATGAGAGCTATGGATTACCGTAATTGCAGCGCGCATTCCTCCGCATATAACACGCAATAAGCGGCAAAATGCGCACCAAAATAAGCCGTGTGAACATACTCTAAGTAGTAATAGTTTCCTGTGGCACGCTACACCACAGACATCCATGATGCCAAGTAGGGAACCTGTTATTAAAAAGTGGTGACTGTGGTCTATGGACAGTGACTGTGGTCCACAGTCATTGTCATGGAGATAGAAGGGCCCAAGCTCAAGTTTTGCACCAGAGTCCACGAGACTTTAACTACGCCCCTGAACACGCTGAATGCACATTGGCACACAAATCATCAAGATTGGTTTCTGGCAGCTTCCTTTGCAATTGCTGACCAATGATGTCCCAGCTGTGCTTGATGGGAGACAAGTCTGTAGATGCTGCAGGTCATGATAGCATGTTTAGACCACACAGGTTGCTCAGAGTAGCACAAGCAACATGTTACTTGCTGTTTTCCTGTTGTAAAACAGCTCCAGGAACACTTTGGAGAAATGGCCATACTATTGGTTCCACCACCAAATCAGATGAGTTGTTAGTGTGCCTGTAATAAAGACTAGAGGGCTCCAGTTATTGTAAAGTATGTCACTCCACACTATAATCCCAGGAGTACAAGAGGTGTGATGTTGCAATGTGAAGACTTCTTTGTAGTAGTCTCCAAACCAGTCTCTGGCTATCATTGCATCCGAGACCAAAATGGGGCTTATTGCTGAAGAGGATACACATCCATTCCAATCTCCATTGCTATCCTCCTGTGCACCACGAAAGCCTTTGAGAAGGCTGGTGTGAGGTCAATGTAGCACCCACAGATGGACGTTTGGCTGGTAGCCAAATGTCATGTAAACGCCTTTTGATGTTTTGTGTGGGCACTTTGTCCCAAAACCAGGAAGGCAGTTTGAATGTTACATGAGGCCCTTTTTGTAGTGATCTCCAAAATCCAGTCTTTCCTCAGCCAAAG
>JAODAL010083966.1:0-11073 GCA_025379985.1 Phyllomedusa bahiana
TAAATTTTTCCTTTTAAGGGGGTTTCATCTTGCAGTTTGGGGCATATCGATAGGATGTACCATCGATATTTTGCAAGTTGCCAAACCCCCAGGAACAGAATGGAATTTGACGAAAACGGTGACCAATTCTCCATTCTTTTTAGAGACTTTCGAGGGTTCCTTTTGGGAAAAAATGGGGTTCCCAAAGGTGGTACCTGCACTATCCCCACTTTAATGGCATACCTATCCCTAGTCTCGGGGGAGGATGGGGAACACCACTTTAATTTTGGAAGACACTAATTGCAAAATGAAAACACGAAGCATCAATAAAGGCCGAATACCTAAGGAATGGCTATCCCCCCAAACCCATTTCCCAAACATATACCCAGAAATCAACACAAAACCCAATTTTTAGGGAAAAATCACTAAAATGCTATTTAAACCCTTTTTTGTTTTTCCAATTTTTTTTTCTCGGGTTTCATTAAGGTCCTATAGGTGGAAGTTTCCCCCGGGGGCCTTTCTCCCACTTTTTAAAGTTGTTTTGGTTTTGCTTATGTGAAAAAAAGCAACACGCATGCTTCACTTCTCTTCTGTGAATCGAGAAGGTTCAGTCAATTCCCCAATTATGCGCCAACCCGGGAGCAGAAAATGGTCCCAATTAACATGAGTGTCCCCATTCCCAAAATGAAAAGTCACAAAGAGGGGCTTGGGGTTGTTGCCTCAAAAAAAGAGAATAAAAAAAACTGCACATCCCCACTTTCCTTGTTAATAAAAAAGTGAAACCCAATGTCTAATAGGGAGTGTGAGCGGGAAAAAAAATGATCACCGACTACCAAAGGGCCGCCACTGCGCCAATAAGAAAAATTGCTTTTGGTTTTTGCCTTAGAAGGAGAAAAAAGCAACTGCCATAAATTTGCTTCTCCTCTTTTTAAAAGTAGTGCAGATTAATTTTCAGTGCCGTCCCGGAGCAGGGAAATGAGCACCAAATAATGTGTGGTCCACCGCCCAAAGAAAAAAGAGATACACATTTTTGGAACACATGGAAAAACTGGGGGGCCACTCCCGAGGGGAATTAGTTATTTGAGAAGAAAAGATTTTACTACATTTAATTGCAGATTTCCCTTTCAATTATTCACTGAATTTTCTTGGCATAGATACAGAAGTAAGCTTGCCGGTTACTTTTCTTACGCCAGTTCAAACTTCGTGTTGTTGCTGTTGTCACACAAATGGTATGAGTCGAAACTTACTCAATACATGAAAAAACTTTGAGACTCTCGGTTCACATATCTTGATCAGAACATGTTTAAGCTGCCCACGACTTTCACGTGGTTTTCAAATCGGACAGTCCTGATCCTATCTTTACTTCTCAAACGAGCCAATCAGGCCTCTCACTGGGTCACCGACCTCCATTATTCTGAGAGAAAAATTAAAAATCTCACAACCTGCAAAGCTGCCCTTCTTATGAGAGCCTGTGAGAAGTGGGCGGGGACAGAAACCCAAAATGGAAGCACCCCTTCTTTTTCTATCTAGGTTAAAATCAATGTACACCAAGTATAAGTATGTTTCTGCAACAAAAACATCTCTGAAAAAACCGAATGCAACCATGGGTGCCACTGGGCAGGGCTGCGGAACAACATGTAATTATACATGTACACACACAGACCGCCGCCAGCGGCACATTGCTGCAAAAAGTGGCAATTACCACAGTGGAAATCCCTAAAGAAGCATTTATGCTATCTATCATACATTGAAAAAACTTTGAGACTCTCGTTTCACATATCTTGATCAGTACATGTTTAAGCTTACCACGACTTTCAACGTGGTCTCAAATCGCAGTCCTATCCTATCTTCTACTCTCAATCGAGCCAATCAGGCCTCTCACTGGGTCACCGACCTCCATTATTCAGAGAGAAAAAATAAAAAACACCCAACCTGCAAAGCTGCCCTTCTTATGACAGCCTGTGAAACTTACTCAATGACACATAATCATCATCATTTTGCAAGTCTATTTATTTTGAACAGTTCTTTACATTTTGTAATAACATTTATAGATAACCTATTTAAATTAACTTCAAAAGAGACAAGCTAGAAAGCTGTCATTATATGGAGGTCAAATTCTCCAACCGCATATGAGTATTGCAGCCCTTTGTTTCAGAGATTTTAAGTGAAATGGAGTACAGACCCCTACTTATGATCTCTTTGCAGTGATGTAAAATAAGCACAGTAAGTAAATATAACTGATACACATTTTAATAGGACAAATATCATATGAAATACATTATTTGATATGAAATGATGAAATTATAGAAATAGCAGATGTTCACTACCATACCACAATGTCAGTAGTACTACCATCAGAGTGTCACAACATACATATTCCACAATATCTAAGCTATAATAAACAGCCAAGATAAGTTACAAATATATATATGTATACATACAGAAATATTGCACTGACATGAAATCAGAATAAACCTTACCTGTTTTAGGTCAATTAGGAGTATCAAAATTATTTATATTTGCCAAATGGCAAAATAATGAGGGAGAGAATTTTTTAAGCCATTTTTATTACTTTCTGCAAAGTCAAAAGTTTACACACATTGCATTAGTATCGGTAGCATTGCCCTTACACTGTTATGACTTGGGTCAAACATTTGGATTCTCCTTCCACTCAAAGCTTCTCAAAATAGTGGTAGGAATTTTTGGCCCCATTCCTCCTGACCGAACTGGTGTAAATGAGCCATGTTTGTAGGTCACCTTGCTCGACACCTGCCTTTTCCGCTTTGCCCATAATTTTGCGACAACTAGGATTGAGATCTGAGCTTTCGTTGATGCTCACTCAAAACATTGACTTGGTTATCCTTAAGCCACTTTGTAACCAATTTGGCAGTATACTTCGGGTCCATTGTCCATTTGGAAGACCCATTTCTGCCCAATCTTTAACTTCTTGGCTGATGTCTTGAGATGTTGCCTCAGTATTGCCACATAATCTTCTTTCCTCATAATGCCATCTATTTTGTGAAATGCACCAGTCTCTCTTGCAGCAAAACAACCCAAAAGCATGTGCTTCACAGTAGGGATGGTGTTCTTAGGCTTCCAAGCTTCTCCCTTTTTCCTCCAAATGTAACGATGGTTATTATGGCCAAGTTCGATTTTGGTTTAGACCACATGACATGTCTCCAAACATGTAGGTCTTTGTTCCTGTGTGCATTTGCAAATATTAATCTGGCTTTTATATGTTTCTGCTGGAGAAATGGCTTCTTCCCGGCAGAGTGGCCGTTCAGCCCATGTTTATACTCATTTCAATGTAGATAATGTCAGAATCTTGCCAGCTTCCACCAACATCTTCAGCAGGTCTTTTGCGTTTGTTCTTTGGTTGATATGCACATGTCGGACCAAAGCACGTTCATCTCTGAGACACAGAGCCTGTCTCCTTCCTGAGCGGTATGATGGCTAGACATTACCAACTTGTTTGTACTTGTGTATAATTGTTTTTGCAGATGAATGAGGCACCTTCAGGTATTTGGAAATTGCATCCAAGGATGATCCAGACTTGTGCAAGTCCACAATTCTCTTCCCGATATCTTGGCTGATTTCTTTACACTTTCCCATAATGTTACACACAGAAGCAGTGTGTTTCTGTTGTGCCTTAAAAAATATATCCACAGGTGTCTCTAATTTACTCAGATGTTGCCAATGACCCTATCAGAAGCTTCCAAGGATATGACCTCAGTGTATGTAATCTCTTGCATTTGTAGAAAGTAATAAAAATGCCTTAAAAATTATTTCTTTCATTATTCTGGCATTTGGCAAATATAAATAATTTTAGTAATCTTTATCAAACAGGTAAGGTTTATTCTGATTTCATGTGAGATAATGAGAAAAACATGCATATGTGTCTTTTTATATATTGTATGGAAACTTCTGGTTTCAACTGTATAGATAGATAGATACAGTAGATAGATAGATACAGTAGATAGGCAGATACAGTAGGTAGATACAGTAGATAGATAGATAGACAGACAGACAGACAGACAGACAGACAGACAGACAGATAGATAGATAGATAGATAGACATTTCTGTACGTATTAGAAATCAGTGACTATGATAACAATACATACCAAGAATGTGTTATGATAGAGTGGGCGAATTCTCAAAAATTCGGTTCGGTCACTTAGCGGAAATTTTCCGACAAAAATTACTTCGTCCCGAATTAACTTCGGCACGAATGCGTTTAAAAACACGGCTCATTTCAGGCTGCACAGAGCCTGCAGGGTGCTGTAGAACCGTTGTGCTCATCTTAAATATGCAGAGGGAGCTTGGTTTTGGTCTCATACAATGTTGTGTTTTAGTATGACACGCACATGACTGCCGACGCTCTTAGAATCGCTTCACTCTAAACATTCCTGGGCACGTAAGAGGGCAAAAACTGACCAAAAAAACTGAAGGGGGAATGTAGCCTAATAAATTCATGCCAGCGACAGCTGGAAAAAACAAAGCTGAGGGTCAGGTGGCAACATCAGTGACAGAGTGTGGGAGGTGACGGCGGCAAGCCACATGCAGCAGCATGAGATCAGGACAGTGGCACAATGATATTCTGGAGGTGGCAAAAACAGGAGTAAGCCCACAGAGTGGGGACAATGGAACGTGTGGAGATTCACGGCCGCAGCAGCAGCATGAGGTCAGACAGTGGCACAATGACATTTGGAGGTGGCAAAAACAGGAGTAGGCCAAAGAGTGGGCACTCTGTCAGAGAGTGAGGTGACGGCATCAACAGCAGCAGTAGCATGAGGTCAGACAGTGGCACAATGACATTCTAGAGGTGGAAAAAAACAGGAGTAGGCCACAGAGTGGCACAATGACACAGTGTGTAGGTAACGTCAGCAGCCACAGCAGCAGCATGAGGTAGACCGTGGAACAATGACAGAGTGTGTAGGGTCACGGCATCAGCCAAGGCAGCAGCTGAGGCTCAGACAGTGGCACAATGACAGTGTGTAGGTCAAGGCAGGAGCCACAGCAGCAGCAGGAGTCAGACAGTGGCACAAATGACAGTGTGTCGGTCACGGCAGGCAGCCACAGCAGCAGCATGAGGTCAGACAGTGGAACAATGACGCAGTGTGTAGGTCACAGCAGCAGCCACAGCAGCAGACATGTATGTCAGACAGTGGCTAAATGACATTCTGGAGTGGCAAAAAACAGGAGTAGGGCCACAGAGTGGGACAAGCACAGTGTGGAGGTCAAGACAGCAGCCACAGGCATGCAGCATGAGGTCAGACAGTGGCACAATGACATTCTGGAGGTGGCAAAAACAGGAGTAGGCCACAGAGAGGGACAACGACACAGTGTGGCGGTCACGGCAGCTTGCACAGCAGCCAGCATGAGAGTCAGACAGTGGCACAATGACATTCTAGGAGGTGCAAAAACAGGAATAGAGCCAACAGAGTGGGACAATGACACAGTGTGTAGGTCACGGCAGCACGCCAAAGCAGCAGCTGAGGTCAGGACCAGTGGCCAACAATGCATTCTAGAGGTGGAAAAAAAAAAGGAGTAGGACACAGAGTGCACAATCGACACAGTGTGTAGGTCACGGCTCGCAGCCACAGCAGCAGCATGCAGGTTCAGCACAGTGGCACAATGACAGAGTGTGTTGGTCACGGCATCGCCACAGCAGCAGCATGAGGTCAGGCAGTGGCAACAATGAACATATGTTGGCTCAACAGGCAGCAGCCACAGCAGCTGATGAGGTAGACAGTGGCACAAATGACAGTGTTGTAGGTCACGGCTGCAGCACAGCAGCAGCATGAGGTCAGGACAGGTGGCACAATGACATTCTCGAGACGGCAAAAACAGGAGTAGGGGCCTCAGAGTGGACAATGACAGTGTGGGGTACACGGCAGAAGCCACAGCTGCAGCTGAGCGTCAGACAGTGGCAAAATGGACACAGTCGTGCTAGGTCACGGCAGCAGCCTACAGCAGATGAGGATCAGACAGTGGCACAATGACATTCTGGAGGTTGGAAAAAAAAAGGACATAGGCCACAGGTGGGACAATGAACAGTGTGTAGGTCATGGCAGCAGCCTCAGCAGCAGCATAAGGTCAGACAGTGGGACACAAATGACAGGAGTGTGTAGGTCATGGCATCAGCCACAGCAGCAGCATGAGGGTCAGACAGTGTCACAATGACATTGTGTAGGTCTGGACAGCAGCCACAGCAGCGAATGGGGGGGGTGTGGGTGGGGGGGGGGGGGTGGGGGGGGGGGGGGGGGGGGGGGGGGAGTTAGACAGTGGAACAATGACAGTGCGTAGGTCACGGCAGCAGCCACAAGCAGCAGCATGAGGTTAGACAGTGGCACAATGACATTATCGGAGTCGAAAAAACAGGAATAGGCCACAGAGTGGGGGATCAATGACACAGTGTAGAGGTCACGGCAGCAGGCCACAGCATCAGCATGAGTTCAGACAGTGGCAAATTAACAGAGTGTTTAGGTCACGGCATCAGACACAGCAGCAGCATGAGGTCAGACAGTGGCACAATGACAGTGTGTAGGTGGCAAAAACAGGAGTAGGCCAAAGAGTGGCACAATGACCACCCAGGAGAGGGGAGGTGACGGCATCAACAGCAGCAGAAGCATGAGTCAGACAGGTGCGCCACAAGGACATTCTAGAGGTGGAAAAAACAGGAGTAGGCCACAAGTGTGGCACAATGACACTGTGTGTAGGTCACGTCAGCAGCCCACAGCCAAGCAGCATGAGGTCAGACAGTGCACATTGAGCAGAGTGTGTAGGTCACGGCATCAGCACAGCAGCAGCATGAGGTAGGAACAGTGGCACAATGGACAGTGTGTAGGTCACTGGACAGCAGCCTACCAGCAGCAGCATGAGGTCAGACAGGTGGGCACAATGACAGCTGCGTAGGTCAATGCAGCAGCCACTGCAGCAGCATGGAGGTCAGAAGTGGCACAATGACGCAGTGTGTAGGTCCTATCAGCAGCCACAGCAGCTGCATGAGGTCTGACAGTGGCACAATGGGACATTCTGGAGGTGGCAAAAACGGATAGGCCACAAGAGGGGGACACAGATCACAGTGTGGAGGTCACGACAGCAGCCACAGCAGCTGCATGAGGTCAGGACAGTGGGCACAATGACATTCTGGAGGTGGCAATAACAGGAGTAGGCCACAGAGAGGGACAACGACACTCCATGTGTGGAGGTCACGGCAGCAGCACAGCAGCAAGCATGAGGTTCTGACAGTGGCACACAATGACATTATGGAGTGGCAAAAACAGGGGAATAGTCCACAGAAGTGGGGACAATGGACACAGTGTGTAGGTCACGGGCAGCAGCCAAAGCAGCAGCATGGAGTCAGACAGTGGCACATGAAATCTAGAGGTGGAAAAAACAGGAGCTCTAGGCCACTGAGTGGCCACAATGACACATCGTGTGTAGAGTTCACGTCAGCAGCCACAGCAGCAGCATGAGGTCAGAAAGTGGCATCAATGAGGACAGTGTGTGTAAGGTCAGGGCATCAGCCACAGCAAAAAAACATACAGATGATGTAGGCAGTGCACAATGACCAGTATTTAGGTCACGGCAGCAGCCACGCAGCGCATGAGGTCAGACAGTGGCCACAATGACAGTGTGTAGGGTCACGCAGCAGCCAACAGCAGCAGCATGAGTTAGACAGTGGCACTCAATGAACATTCTGGGAGTCGGCAAAAAACAGGAGTAGGCCACAGAGTGGGACAATGACATCAGTGTGGAGGTACACGGCAGAAAGCCACAGCAGCAGCATGAGGTCAAGAGTGGAAAAAGGACACAGTGTGTAGGTCACGGCGCAGCCCAAGCAGCCTGAATGAGGTCAGACAGTGGCACAATGACTTCTAGAGGTGGAAAAAACAGAGTATGGCTCCAGAGTGGCACATGACAACTGTGTGTAGGTCAGTCAGCAGCCACCAGCAGCAGCATGAAGGTCAGACATGGGTGGCACAATGACAGAGTGTGTAGGTCCCGGCATCAGCCACAGCTGCTGCATGAGGTCAGGCAGTGGCACAGTGACAAGTATGTAGGTCACGCGCACGCAGCCACAGCAGCCAGGCATGAGGTCACGACAGTCGGCACAATGACAGTGTGTACGGTCACGGCAGCAGCCACAGCAAGCAGCATGAGGTCAGACAGTGGCACTATGAGATTCTGGAGTCGCAAAAAAACAGGAGTAGGCCCCAGAGTGGGACCAAATGACACAGTGTGGAGGTCACGGCAGAAGCACACAGCAGCAGCATGAGGTCAGACCCAGTGGCAAAATGACACAGTGTGTAGGTCACGGCAGCCAACCACAAGCAAGCATGAGGTCAGACAGTGGCACAATGACCTTCTGGAGGTGCAAAAACAGGAATTGGCCACAGAGTGGGACATGACACAGTGTGTAGGTCACGGCAGCAGACACAGCAGCAGCATAAAGGTCAGACAGTGGCACAATGAAGAGTGTGTATGGTCATGGCATCAGCCAAAGCAGCAGCATGAGGTCGGACTGTGGCACAAGGACACTTGTGTAGGTCATGGCAGCAGCCACAAGCAGCAGCATGAGGTCAGACAGTGGCACAATGACACTGTGTGGTCACGGCAGCATGCCTACAGCAGGCAGCATGAGGTCTCCAGACAGTGGCACATGACATTCTGGAGTCGGCAAAAACAGGAGTAGGCACAGAGTGGGACAATGAACCAGGTGTGGAGGTCAACGGCAGAAGCACGCAGCAGCATGAGGTCAGACAGTGGCAAAATGGACACCTGTGTGTAGTCAAGGGCAGCCAGCCACAGCAGCTGAGGTCAGACATGGCACATGACATCTGGGAGGTGGCAAAAACAGAATGGCCACAGAGTGGGACAAGACACAGTGTGTAGGTCACGGAGCAGCCACAGCAGCAGCATAAGGTCAGGACCGTGGCACAATGAGAGAGTGTGTAGGTCATGGCATCAGCCACAGCGCAGCATGAGGTCAGACGTGCAAAATGACATGGGTAGGTCATGGCAGGATAGCCCACAGCACACAGCATGAGTTCAGACAGTGGCACAATGACAGTGTGTAGGTCACGGCAGCAGGGCCACAGCAGCAGCATGAGGTCAGATACAGTGGCACAATGACATGATGGAGTTCGCGAAAAAAAAGGAATAGGCCACAGAGTGGGACAATGACACAGTGTTGGAGGTCTCGGCAGCAGCACATGTCAGCAGCATGAGGTCTACAGTGAGCACAATAACAGAGTGTTTAGGTTCACGGCATCTGCCACAGCTGCAGCAATTGGACAGACAGTTGCACAATGACTGGTGTAGGTCTCTGCAGCAGCCACAGTGCAGCATGAGGTCAGGACAGTGGCACATGACACAATGTGTAGGTCACGCAGCAGCCACGCTAGCAGCATGAAGGTCAGACATGGCACAATGACATTTCTGGAGGTGCACAAAAACAGGAGTAGGCCACAGAGTGGACAATGACACAGTGTGGAGGTCACAGGCAGCAGCCACACGCAGCAGCATGAGGTCAGACAGAGGCACAATGATATTCTTGGAGGTGGCAAAAACAGGAATAGGCCACAGAGTGACAATTTGACACAGTGTGCAGGTCACGCAGCAGCCACAGCGTAGCATGAGGTCAGACAGTGGCAACAAATGACATTCTGGAGGTGGCAAAAACAAGAATAGGCCACAGAGTGGGACAATAACACAGGTGTAGGTCCGGAAGCAGCCACAGCAGCGCCTGAGGTCAGACAGGTGTTTTGCACAATGACACAGTGTGTAGTAACGTCAGCAGCCACAGCAGCAACTGAGGTCGAAGTGGCACAATGGAATTCTGGAGGTGGCAAAAAACTGGAGAATGGAGGTGACGGTGCAGGCAGCATGAGGTCAGGGACAGTGGCAGATGACAGTCTTGTGGAGGTGGGTGGGCCAATTACAGGCCCTGGTAAGGATGGTTGGTGGCAGATGGAGAAACTGTCAGCAGATGTGTGGCATCAGGCTGGGTGGCGGCATCAGATTAGTGGCTGAGGCAGGTAGTTTTAACCCAGGACTCATTTCTCACAGTTTGGGTGAGGCATCAGGGCTTGCTGTAGTTTAGACGCCTAACTAATTGGTGTCTGGAAATCCTGGCCGATCAAGCTACTGATTCAATCTTGACAACGGTCAAGTCTGTTTCCACATTTCGTGGACAGAGGGTTCTCCTTGGGGGTAACGATGGCCCCCGCCGCACTGAACATCGCTCTGATGCCACACTACTGGCCGGGCAGGACAGCTTCTCCATGCCCGGAAACCCCGGGGCCCAGTGTTCCAAAAAACCCAAAAAAAAATTTTTTAAAAAAAAAAAAAAAATTTTTTATAAAACCCCCATAGATGAGCGCTGAAGAACCCCCCGGTCAACCTGTCAGAGGAGGGGGGATGGCGACATGGGGGCGGCCAACGATACGGGGGTTTTTTTATAGTATTTGGGTTTTTTTGGGGTCCCTTTTCATTGGGTGGGAGCCAGAAGTCTCCCCTGCCGGGTGCTGACTATTTGGCTGTCACTAGCCGGCAAAAACAGCATGCTGCGGGCCTCGCCAAGTGACTCCCAGGGGGTCCTGCCTCCATCTCCATGTATACTGCCACGGGGCTTTTGGGGTCATCTGCCTCGTCTTCCTCATCTCCATCTACCTCCCCCAGGGTTCCCCCTTCCTTCTCTTGTCACCTGGGGAGAAATCCCCTCATTTCACCAGACAATGCTTCGCTCCAATGTCCTCCTCCCCTCCTCCATTTCAGTCCCCACCCATATTGGCCCCCGAGATGTAGTCGCCACGTCTCCAGTCCCCTGCCAGACAGATTTTTCAGCATCGTTCCAGGACATGAAGCGGGAATGCGAAATTTATCCCCCTAGTCCCGGCGACTACAAATAACGTGCCTCCTCGAATGGGCCCCAAAAAAAGGCAGGTGTTCCATGAGCTGCCACTGGCTGACTCAAAGTTACACGGGTTTGTACTCCCGTCCGCTTGGAAAATCAAAAAATTGTTAATGGCCCTTTTTTGTTCATACAGTCGGTCCCAAAATGTACAGGCTGGAATTCCAACGGGTGG
>JAODAL010083967.1:0-11072 GCA_025379985.1 Phyllomedusa bahiana
CCTAGAACCCTAGAACAGAGAAAAAGGTAAACAGAGCAATACATTATTTTAGGTAAGATCAACATTTTGGACAAATTCTTGATAGTACTGATTATGAGTTTAAGTTATTATAGCAGGATTATATAATGGACATTTGTGTAATCTTTGGAACAACAGCACACTTTCTAGCAATTATTTTAACTGGGTGCCAAACCCTTTCTCCCTGGGTTCAAAAACTTAGATACAGACCATTCGACAAGAAACAGCACTCCCGATGAAATTCAATGCATGTTTTGTGTATTGTGATGAATTCAAAGTCCACCCAAAGACACATGACCTTACTACTCTCATTAGCGCTCTTTATTTATGTGACCCAGGCAGCTATCTTATTTCTGCTCTATGCACATCACTCTTGGTGCACCATGCCATCTTAAACTGCACTTTGTCACACACATCAACGTAGCACCTGCTACATTTACCTCTGTTGTGTTCGTTACCTTTGCTTCATGGACTTCATTATTTTATTGTCCTAAATGTTATTGCTGTAACCAGTGTTGGACTGAAGCGCCTTGTGCCCTCCAGTGGAGTTGATTCTAGGGGCCCACCAGTGAAGCTGATATTGGGGATCACCAGTTTCGTTGATTCTTAAGGCCCTCTAGTGGAGTTGATTCTTGGAGCCCACCAGTGGAGTTGATTCTTGGAGCCACCAGTGGAGTTGTTCCTAGGGGCTCATCAGTGAAGCTGATCTTGGAGATCACCCAGGCTCGGACTGGCCCACAGAGGAATTGGGGAGACCCTCGGTGGCCCATGAGCATGGTAAACCTATAGATGTTTTTAATTTCATATCCATCCTCAGAAGAGGCATAAAAATAGAAAAAGAGAGGCAAAAAGCAAGATACAGAGTATAGAAGGCATTCACAGACATTTACAGTAGCTATAGGGTGGGCCCCTAATGAAAACTCCACTGGTGAACCCAGAAACAGCTCAACTGGTTGGTCCCTAGAGTCAATTCCACTTGTGGGCCTTAAGAACCCCAGTCCAACACCATCACATTACCAGTTTAGTTGATTCTTGTGGTCCAGCAGTGGAGTTGAGTTTGGCCCACCGTGGATTGATTCTTGGGGCCCACCAGTGGAGTTGATTCTTGGGCCCACCAGTGGAGTTGATTCTAGGGGCCCACCAGTGGAGTTGATTCTAGGGACCCACCAGAGGAGTTGATTCTCAGGGCCAACCAGTAGAGTTGATTTTAAGGCCCACCAGTGAAGGTGACTCTTGGGGCCCACGAGTGACGTTGACTCTTGTTGCGGCCCACCAGTGGAGTTGATTCTTGGGGCCCACCAGTGAAGCTGATTCTTGGAGCCCAACAGGGAAACTGATCTTGAGGCCCACTAGTGAAGCTGACTCTTGGGGCCCACCAGGGAAACTGATCCTGAGGCCCACAAGTGAAGCTGACTTTTGGGGAACAACGGAGGAGTTGAATTTAGTCTTGAGGCTCATTCTATAGCTACTGTACATGACTGCATATGAGTCTTGCTTTCTGCCTTTTTCCCTGAAAAAAGCCTAAGGCCTTCTATTCTCACGGGTCCACCAGAGGTTTCTCCTATTCCCCTGTGGACCCGTGGGCCAGGGCCTGGCTATATCCTAATGGTTTTTTGAACAGTAGTGGCTTCATTTGAACTAACTACAAGATCAGAAAGATATTATCAAAAAATGAAAAAAAAGGACAATAGCGCTGCAGGAGCAATATATACAATATATTTTAAAACATAAAACAGACACTGGGAATAACCCAATTTAAGTGCTGGTTTTAATAAAATATTTAAATATCTTTTAAATATTTTATTAGAATCCACACTTAAATTGGGTTATTCCCTGGCCTCATGTTTTAAAATATATTGTATATATTGCTCCTGCAGCGCTACTGTCCATTATCTATCTATCTATCTATCTATCTATCTATCTATCTATCTGTCTTTGTCTGTCTGTCTGTTTCTGTCTGTCTGTCTGTCTGTCTGTCCATTAACATTGGGGTGGCTTTGAACATCACAAAAGCTAAATAACACTAAATTTTTCTCTGATCTGCTGTCTCTAGTTGAATGGTTATGATGATGTAATATGATCATTTTATCCTAGTGTCAGCCACTGTTTGGGGTCATCTCCATAAAACCCATTTTTTCCTGATTTCAGAGATTTAAATGTATTACCATAAGCAGATTAGGGGCTCACCGATTTGCTATGCTGTATCAAGCTGCTGAGACGGGTTTATCAATACATTGACCACGTTAACCCTTAAATTCACAGGGGGTTGTTTGGAATGGCAAAAGAATATCCACCATCTGAATCAATGGAAAGCGGTGTAATTTGTTGCCCCCAAGCTCCGTCCCATAAACATTGCAGTGTTAGATGCACAATCCATTTCCCAGTGTCACGTCTGTAGAGTACACGGACCTGTAGATAAAACAACGATTAGTATAGGTTAATCAATGCACAGTTTGACCCCTTGAGTTTGCAACTTATAGTTTTTAGATCAACCAATTAATATCATTGCGGGCGTACGAGATTTTCAGAATTCGTAAAATTTGGGTGTATTAACCCCGATAGTAAAAGCAGATTAGAAAATTTAAAAAAGTTTAAAAAAAAAAATTCACAATTTTTTGAAAATGCAAACCCATTAGCTGCTTCCTAAGAATGATCCAGAGGAGGGGATGTGGTCCCCCCTTGACCCAGGGTTTGGACCGCAAAAAACTCCCGCCCGGGTTTTGGGGGGCCCTACTCCCCACCAAATTTTTGGCAATTTTTTGAAACCCCAAAAAGCCGACGTTTAAACTTTTTTGTTTTTTTGCCGCCCCCCTCAAAAGGGGAAAGTTTTAGTATGTTCTTGAAATTAGGAGAAACCTAATTAGAATCTGCTTTTATAGATGGCATGACTATGTCACGCCGCCCTTTCAGGCACCAGGGGAGTGAGTTCTTTACAAGGGGAAGGGGGGAAAGGGGAGTATTATTAATTTAATTTCTTTAATCGGGGCCTATTTTTAAATGATACTGGGGGCCTTTGACCCACTAAAAAAAAGGGAATCTATAAAACCAACTCATACTGAGGGGCTATTACCTACCAACCTACGGGGCCCTTTTTAAAATACTAACCCACTGGGGACCTTTTACCTACCACAAACCAGGGCGACCCATTACCTACTTTTATGCCTATTTAAATACCAATACTGTGGGGAAAGGGGGGGGGTTTTTCCTACCAACCTACGATTGGGGGCCCATTTACCTACCAACCTAGGGGGGCACATATATCCCTTTCCACCTCTGGGGTGTCCCTACCTTTTTCGGGCCCCATAAACAATGACAAGTGTTTCCCCTATCCCACGCAGGCACTCGGGTTTTTTTTTTTTTTTTTTTTTTTTTTTTTTTTTATTTTTTTTTCATAAGGTTGATGTTTTCCCCATTTAGGCCCCCATTAGGTAGGGATGTATATTAACCCCCAATATGTTTAATCCATACAGCTACCCCAGAAAGCCTTTCGTGGTTAAACCATTTTTTCTCGATAGGAGCCTACTGCATTGGTTTCTAAGCATAATTTTAATACACATATATAAGAAAATTTTTCAATTTCATACACAGTGTAAGATGATTATAATTATTGTGTTTTACTTGAATTATTAGCAACAATAAAAATTACAATAAAAATAATTTAAAAAAAAAAAATAATTTAAAAATTTGGTGCACTTATGTATAAGGAAGAGGAATTCTTAGGAATTTTCAATCGCTTTGGGAGGGTTCTGTTCGGGTCCTCCCAATCGTTTTATTTTTTCCATCTCAGTGATGGACACCACAAGGAAACCCATTGGACCATTGTAATTAATGGGGTCCAGGGGCCCCATGGGTGTCCTTGTGAAATAGATCCCAGGCCTCCCTTTTTATTCTGCACCGAAACCCTCCGAACAGATTACCCGAGCCATATAGGGGACAAAGAGAAATGTCAGATATTCCCCGGGATAACGATAAAAAAATTACTAGTTTGCAAATAAAAACTATCCCGAACAGTAATACATGAGCAAAATCCAATGTATATTTTAAAAAACAATTTAAACATTGTTATTGCTCTAGACGTTCACCCATAGCAAAAATAAAAAATATTATTCAATAGAGGACGGACATCACCGTCTGAAAGGGTTTTTGTTCACTGCTGTAAAATGCTGCAACCTGGCCTTTGCTTTTACCGCCTCTAACGGGGAGCCGCAATGAGTTCCGTCACCAAGCACTGGTGTTTGGGGGTGATATTCATTTTGTCTCCATATCCCACATTACACTGGTGTAAAAGACAGCCCGTCGAGTCCCACCTGATAATTTTAACAATTCTGTCCAACCTGAGATTGAAATTTGTGGGAGTGCAGGAACTGAGAAAAAGAAAAAAAAATCACTATTCATGAAATTTTTAAAAAAGGGAAAAAAAAGGGCAACATCTGTAGGACAATAAAAACCATTTACACAATTCACACTTAAATTCTCACTTGGATGGAGATTTGGTTTGATATAGGGTGTTTTAAAATTTAAAGATCCACGGAACGGGGGGGCTTTCGTCTGAAATCTCGGGGCCAGAGACCGACAGTGTAGTGGGGGGGTCCCCCCCTCGGGGCCCCCGGGGGCAGGTGCTCCCTGGCCACCCCCCCCTGGGTCCCGCCGGGGGTTGGTGGCGGCGGGGCCCCGGGGGCGAGCGGTGGGTTCGCACACCAGAGACTCCTGACCTCGTTCCGTCCCCTCCATGCCCCTGGGCCCAGGGCCCCCGTGCCCCTCCCAGGGCGCGCGCTTTTTCTTGGGAAATTTAAAGGGCCAGCCCCCCGGAATTGCAAATTGCCGGGGCTTCTCCTATTTAAGGTTTCGCTCTAAAATTTTCACCCCTTTGCTGGATCTTGTTGTCGTCCCCTAAAAAAGGTTCCTTAATATATTCCTGCCTTACTGGTACCAACCTTGTTTTTTCTCGACCCCAAAACCTTGTGCCCCCACCCCCCCCCCCCCTTTCCCCAACCTTTGGGTGGATTACGATTCGTCCCCGCTGCACCTCGGCCGCCCCCCGCAAGCCCCCGTGTCAGGGGTGTGACCTGGGAAATCCCGTCCACAGTCCACCGCTTTGCGGGGCTCTGGTAAAAAAGGGACCCCACTTAGATCCCTCCCGGCCGGTTGTTGCCATCGCTTCGGTGGTCCGGGATCCCCTACCCAGCCGTTTCAAAAGCTGTCTGGCCCATGCCTTTTTGAAGTGAAATGTATTAAGGTACGTCTTAAAAAAAAAGTACACCCCTGCGAATTTTTGTGGTTTTTCAAACAGTGCATAATAAAAAAAAAACATCCAATATTTAAAGGGTCTAAAAAAAGGTAAATACAACAAATAATTTAATAAGTATTTAACAAAATGAAGCCAAAAGGAAAAGCCAAGTATAAAAAACTAAGTGCACCGAAAATCAATTTTCCTGTAGAATCACTTTTGTACCAAAAAACGCTTTTCTTAGATTTATCAACTTTCAGATGTTCTGGAGGAATTTTTGCTGACTTTTTTTTCATTTTCTTCAGTTCATTAGGGTTTTTGTGGCATTTTTTTTGATACAGCCCCCTTTACGGTTTCCACCACGCATTTAAATTGGTTTAAAAATCGGGACTCAAGGGGCCATTGAAAAACCTTGTTTTTTTTACCAATGTTGTAGATTGGTAGTTTCAGCTTCAGCCTGCTTGAGATGTTAGATAGATGGCCCCTCACTTTAGATGTAGAATACTTTGGTAAAATGGGAGTTTGTGGTTAACGAATAACGCAAAGGTACCCAAAGGGTTTTTGGGTGCAAAACAAGTCTAAATCATGTTTTTCCTGACATGTTGTTTTCATTTTGGTAAACTTAGCATTGTCAATTATGTCCAAACATCTATACTTTAAAACTAAACTTATAAAGGAAATTGTTCCAGAAGTTTTGTGGTCTGTTCAAATGCAACTTTTTTAGCATTATATGAAAATAAAGGGAACTTGATGGGTTGCTTTGGGGAACAAGGAAATCTTAGACCAAAACAGGTTATACATATGGCCCCGATGTATGATATGTTCTTTGTAGAAAAAACAGGCTTTTTTATGGCAACCCTTTCCCCTTTTAAGTAAAAACTTGAAATTTAACATGCTAACGAAGTGAAAATCTGGGTGTAGCTGTTTTTTTTGTTTTTTTTTTAATTTTTCTAAACATTACACACCCCACATAGTAAGTTTGCTGGAATGTCCACTCCTGGGAAGATTGTCAACTGCCTTTAATGTCTTTCATTTGTGAATAATCGTTTTCACTGTAGGATGATGGACTTCAAAATGTTTGGTTAAAACTTTACAACCATTTTCCAGATTTATGGGCACAAAAAATTTGCTTTTTAAGTTATTCTGATGTCTTTCTTTAGATTTTTTTAATATATGTCTGAATTCTTTCGAACAAAAAACCCCAAAAAATTTTGTTTTAAAAGGGTGGTTACACTTGCTGATGATCAATTTATCACGGACATTTGATTAGCAGCATCTGGCTATTACTTATCATTTTAATTTGGAAGCAGTAAAGTGTATTTAAATTTTTATACACTGCTTCTACTGTTTTGGACTATTTTTTTTAAACAAAATAATGACAAGGCAGAATCTGTGTGTTTATTGTCATTTATGTTTTTTTTAATTGGGTTTTAAGATTTTAAAGGATCAATGGTTTTATTTTGTCCAAAATGTTACAGTAAAACCATAAATTTTTAAAGGGGTTTCTGTAATTTTCTCTACTGTATGTTTAAAAAATGGAGTGTATCTTCAGTGTCACATCAACTAGTAGCAGCTGTAAAGAGGATAAAATGCTACATACAATGTACTGCATAGTGCATCTAGTGTAGTCAGGGTCCTAATGACCTGTATTTGCTTTAGGCTTTAGAGTGATGTAAAGCAAAGCTTTACTGGTTAAGCACAGTCAGTCAACTTGATTTTCCATTTGTGGAATTCAACTACTTTCTGAACTTTTCTTTGAGATCTTGATTTAAACCACTGAGATTTATGTTTTGTTTTTGAGGACTAGCCACATACATCTATTTGCATACCAACCGTATTAGATTTAGTATAAAGTTAGAAACTCTATCAATATACTGTATGTAATTTAATGGATATGGTTGCTGATACCTGGATCCACTGATAATGCATCGGACAGAGTCTGGCAATTGCTACCCACGGCTGTGACTGTTGCGTTGTACACTTCTCCACACTTCGTTCCCTCGATCACACAGGTTCCTGTTGTAGATTGGCACATCAGCAGAGCCGGACCATCACTGCTCTGCATTTCTGCCACATAAATCTCTACACCCGTTCCAGAACTATTTGTCCAGGATATCTCGGTGCTGTCGTTAGTGCACATACTTTTAGCGGACACGTTTGTTGGTTTGCAGGGAGCTGTAAGTCAAAAATAGAAAAAAAATTATTTTGAGGTTACAGGACTGCGAGGTTCACAATCATATGAGCGGGCAAATAATCGTGACCTACTAAAGAGTTTCTGAACAGTTGCCTTTCATGGCATTTCTACTGGATGTAATATGAAAGTAAGATCAGTTGGGATTTAACTCCTTGGATCTTCATGATGAAAGAAATTTGGTCACTTACTATTTTAGACTATTAGAAACACAGAGGCAAACAATACTTTACATCAAACTTTCAAGGAAACCCTTTGGGCTTAGAAAATAAAGACTTTAAAAATGGCCACCTATTCGAAAACGATGACTGATTTTTAACTTTGAACTACTTTATAAAAATCAACATTATGTCGTAAAAGAGTTGGTAGTGCATATGTATGTACACTGTAAGCACCATAGGGGAAACTACCACTAAACCAGCCACAGAGGCTGATCCGGCAAAACAGAGTCCTTGGACATTTATGCCCACAGGCAAGGCCAGAACTGCTTCCATACTACAGGGTCTAGGGTCATGGGTCCTGTGGTTTAGCAGAAGCTCTCCCCCTGTCTCTGAATAGAAATCGGCTTAATATGCACTGCCAGGCCAGGTGGCCCAGACTCCTCAAAAGTCAAAAGTAGCTCTACCCCTGCAGTATATGGTAAGTCAGTGGTCAGCATCAATATTGAAGAAATACCTTAGCACTCTGTAAGTAAAGTGAGAAATTTGGTGTTTATTGAAACATCATTAAAGTGAACATATCTCCAAGGTAGATGATATGCAGGAATATAAGATATCCAGACTTTATGGAAAATTTTCGGCCATATTGGCCTTCCTCAGTCCTGTCTGCAAATGGACATCGAGAGCTTGGAAAGCAGGGAAAGCACTCCATCTATCTCCCTGCTTTCCAAGCTCTCGATGTCCATTTCCAGACAGGACTGAGGAAGGCCAATATTGGCGAAAAATTTTCCATAAAGTCTGGATGTCTTATATTCCTGTATATCATCTACCTTGGAGATATGTTCACTTTAATGATGTTTCAATAAACACCAAATTTCTCACTTTACTTAGGGAGTGCTAAGGTATTTCTTCAATATTGAGTACTAAGGGCGGACAACCCTTACCTAGAGCACCGACGGATATCTTTATCAATATACATATGGTGTGCGACATCCTTCCGACAAGTGGTCAGCATCAAGGCCTGAGCTACCACCATTCTACGGGGCCCACAACTGTAGGCATGGTTAATGTTAGATTGCATCCTACATAAATAGTCCTTGCATAACCTTTTCTATAGGTACACCGCAAGTCTGCGCTATATTGCACCTCCATTAGGCAGTATACTGCATGTTCCCATTGAAGCAGAGGATAGTAAGACTATGTTCACATGGCTTATTTTTCAGTGCTGATTGTAAGAAAAAACCAGGAATGACTCCAAAACACTGAAAAAGTATAAGAAAGCTTGTAACTTCTCTTTGTTTCGGACCCATTCCATTTCATGGATCCATGCAATGTATGGCCTAAAGTGCAAGTGTTCCTGGACTTGTCATGATTCAAATTATTTTTAAAACCCTTTTTGAGAAAATGTATAAACCCGGAAAAAAAGCAACATTACCTGAAAATATTGGTGCAGTCTGATTGAAGGAAGAGATGCACTGACTATTATTGGCATGAACAGAGACATAGTACACTTGCCCGCAGCCAACATGTCTGATTTCGCATTGATTGTCTTCGGTTTTGCAATGGAAATGACCAGAGCTCCCCTGAGCAATAGCTGTGAATGTTATATTTGCGGGGTCCTCTCTCCAGGTGACAGATATTGTGTTTTGACTGCAATATAATTCGGTGCTGATAATCTGAGGAATGCAGGGAGCTGCAAACACAAACATGTCAACTCATTACACATTATTTCTGTGTTTTTGAGACATTATAAAGAAAGACGGCAATAATTTATCAGTCGCATCTTATGCATGCCATATAAATATGGTAGTTTGCAACACAAATGAATTCATTTCCAGCACAGTATACAGGATACATAGTTTTAGTTACAAGACTTTAGACATATCCCTAAAGTGGTAGAGTCTCTCCTGAGGGAGAGACACCATAAAGTTGTGGGGAGACTTACAAACCATGAATGCTACACCAACAATTAAAGGGGTTTTCACATTACAAGCTTTCGTAGGCATCTTAAGCTTTATCTATTTCATACAGCTTCAAATTCAAGGGTGTGTCTCTCCTTCCAATAGGCATGTTTTCCCTCACTGAAGACTGGTGACATCATCATTATGTGTGAGCAGTGGAAAGGAGAGGATGTCCCAGCACTGCAGACTTCCTGCAGTGGTTTAAAAATTTTTTGCCCGGAAAGCTGCCACCCCCCCTCCACAAGCCCCTTTTAACCAAAAAACCCGTATTGGTGGGTTTAAAAGTTATACTGCGCCTGCAATGATGAAGCAAAATGTGAGGAATGCATGCACCCCTTTCCCCCCCGTTATCAGGCGGGGTAGAAGGGGGGCAAGTGCATTTCTCACTTTTTTTTCATCTTTTAGGCTGTATGTATAAAAAGATTACAGCAAGCAGGTTTTCTGGTTACAAAAAAGGGTGGGGACTGCTTCCGGATGAGAACTGGCATTGAGGAGGTCTGCAAAACTGTGACATCCTCTCTTGGGATAAGACGTGTTTAGGGGGTGGGAAGTGAATCTAGCATCTAGGACTCGTAATTTCAAAGATTTCACATGAACTATCACTGTAGAAGGGGCATATAGGAGCATGGTGTCATTATTACACAGCTCAGGGTCAGTGAAAAAAATGAGAACACAGACGGGCCAAATTTACTTTCTTTTTTTCCGTCAAGGGAAGAGAGTGCAGGCAGGGCAATCACAGACAGGGGGGGGTCCAGTCCGGGTGAGGTCCCCAAAGGGTTATTTAAAAAATTTAGGAAACCAAACAGCAAAGGGGCGGGCCCGAAACTTGCTGCGAAATGTTAGACACTCACAGATTTCTTAGCTGCTTACTAAGATTTTGGTAATGCAAAAAAAAAATTTGTTGCATAAGGCAAAATTTTTTTTTTTTTCCTTAAAGGGGTTTTTCCACCATGAATGTTGACGTGGGGAAAAATCCAAAATGGGGATTTAAACACTTTTTTAAATATATGTGTTAAAAAAGTGAAAAAATTGAGAGCTACAGCATTTTAACCCCCCTTGGGTTTCCCAAAAGTTTCCCCCGTCACGCCCAGGAGCTAAAGGCCGGGGTTGCGTGAATTTACTTTTATCTGGCGGGAGAATGAATGGTCTTTTTAAGGCCCCGGGAGCAATAGTTTTCTTTTGTATACAGAAAAATAGCTGTAGTGTTATTTAAACCTGCTTTTTCTGTGAAGAAACTTTCCCAAACTGCTGTGTAGAATAGGTGTTTCTCTTTTTTTTAAAAGAATTTCCACAAATTATAGTTTGATTATTTTAGTGAACTGTCACAGGGATCCCCCTTAGCAGGCTCGGCCTGGCTTGTGGTCTGGTGGTTTCCCGTCGTCCGTGATTTGTTTACATTCATAAGTGCTTTGCAATAAATTTCTCCTGCAGTGCCCTCTGAGGCCTTTTGGGCTTGCTGTTTGAATCCATGTTTTACTGTTTATTGTTACTTAAGTTTTGAGAGTCCCCTTTGGGTT
>JAODAL010083968.1:0-11072 GCA_025379985.1 Phyllomedusa bahiana
ATTTTTTTAGGGCCCACCCATACTGACGTGGTTTTTAAAGGGGCCTGCAGGGTTAGATACCCCCTAAGTGCGCCATCTGAAAACTAGCCCCCTTTAAACGTATTTACAACACAATTTAGGAGTTTGAAAACCCCCTTTTCAGATATTTCACAAAATTAAAGAAAAGCGGGGGGAGAACTTTCCCAAATTTCATTTTTTTTTGGGGCAGATTTTCAATTTTTTTAATCCATTATTAAACTGAATACGGTAAATATGACTAGGTAAATGCAACTTAATATAAAATTCCCCCGGGTCCCTGTTTTTAGAATACCCCCATTTTTGGGCCCAGTGATTTTTTTTATTTGGGCTCACCCATAAGCCCCAAAATAGGAGGACCCCTTTAACTATTACCCCCGGGCCCTCTTTTTCAATACTTTTTTTAATTTGGGCGCCATTTCGGGTTTTGGGGCCCACCCAAAGGTGCAAAAATTTAAAAATTTTGGAAACAACACCCCTTAAAAATTATATCCGGGGGTGCATTATTTATATAGACCCCACAGTGTTTTCCAAAAAATTTTTTTTTAAAGCAAAAGGGCTGTAAAAATTAAAAAAAAAAAATTATTTTTCAAAATCTGCAATTTTATTTAAAAATTTTTTCATTTTAAAACAAAATCCGGAAAAAAAGGGGAAACCCCAAAAAAAACTTTGTTAAGCAATTTCTTCCAAGTCCGGGCAATACCCAAAACAGGGGATGTAAACGATTTTTTAATTTTTTGAAAGGGCCAAAAAAAAGACAATCGTCCATTTTAGTTCAGCCTGTTGTGTTTAAGGTTTTGAACCAAGGAAGGAAAAAACCCCCAAAATAGGAAGAACCAAAATTGCCCCCTCTTTTTTGGGGAAAAATTTTCCTTCCTACCCCAAACCCTGGCAACCCAAAAAAACCCCCTGATCAATGACCCCTTCCCTAAATCCAAGTCACTAAAAACTTGTTAGATTTTTAACGCTCCAAAAAGCATCCAAACCCCCTTTTTGAACTGGGTTATTAAATTTCACCATGACCACCCCCCTCGGGCAGAAAATTTTCCATAGTCCTCACTGCTTTTACAGTAAAAAAACCCTTTCTATGTTTATTAAAAACTGTCTTTTCCTCAAAAACTTAAAGGATGCCCCCTTTTTCTAGATACACCCTGGGGGAATAAATAAATTTGGGGAGAATCTCTATAAAACCTTTATGTTTTTAAAAACATATTTTTTTAAATGTCCCCCCAAAAGCCTTCTTTTCTCTAAACTAAATAACCCAAATCTTCCCAAAAATTTTTCGTGTTTGTATTTCCCACCCAGCCCCCTTTTTTTATTTTTTTTTTTTCCCCGGGCCTTTTTTACCGTTCAAGTTTCAAACAATTCCTTTTTTCCTTGCACGGGGCCCCCCAAAAAGGGAAACACAAAAACCAAATTTTGGTCAAACCCAGTGACTTGTAAAAGGGAAGAATAATTTTCCCTAAACATTTTGCATCTATGCCCCTTTTTTAATCCCACCCCTTTGATCCAATTTGCTTTGGCTCCCTCCCCGCCGACACGGGCTGCAAACAATTAATTTAACTGCCCACCCAGGTTTCCCAAGTCTTCCCCAAAGTCATTTTTAACCCAAATTTTTTTTCCCTTTTAAAACATGTAATAAATGTAAAAAAATTTCTCTTCCCCATGGGGCTTTAACCTTTTCATTTATCATGTTATAAACCTCATCTGCCTTTTTCCCTCCCCAAATGGCCTCCAATTTAAACCAGAACCCTTTAGTAAAACATTTAAACCTCTTTGTGTTAATTACTTTACAGGCTTAGTATCGTCTGAAAAGACCCGATACCCCCCTACTGTTTTTCCCCTTTTAAAAGATAAATTAATGAAAATTTTAAAAAGGGGGGAAGGGGAAAGGCGGGGCAAAAGGGGATGGAGCGCTTTTTTGGCTTTTGGAACGCGGGTTTTTGATGGGGCCATGTCCATTTGAAAAAGCCCCCAAATTTAGCAGAATAGGCAAACCTTTTCAAAAGGGCCCGCCCCTTTTTGGAAATTCAACACCCATCGGGATCTCTAAGGTTTTAAACTTTTAAATTTTGGTTTCCCCGGGGATTTTCCCCATATTTTTTTTTTAGCTTTGGGGCAATAAAAATTTTTGGGGGGAAAAACGCAGTTCGGTTCATTGTTTTTTGAGTTTAAAAATTTTTACAGCATTTCCCTTTCCCAGTAAAATTATGTGAAAACCCTTTACTATGGGGGTGGGTAAAAATTAAAAATATATAAAATTTTATATATTTTTTTTCTTTTTTTAATTTTACTTTTTTACAAAGAAAAATACGCTAAAAAAAAATTGCGTTTTATGTTGCCCCAATTTCGACAAGCCATAACTTTTTTTATTTTGGCTGTGTGGCAGAGCTGTGTAGGGGCTTTTTTTTTCGGGATAAATTTTGAAGTTTTTTTTTGTCCCAAAATTATTGGGGTGCAAAAGATTTATTTTTTTTTGGGGTTTTTTTAAACAAAATACGGGAACCCTTGGGAAGTTTTTTTTATTTTTTTTTTTATAGGGGGTTCCCCTGTAACCGAAAATTATGACAGAAAATTTTTACCCCCAAAGAAAAAAGGCCCCCCCCCAATAGGATTACCCCCGATACCCAATTTTAATATTTTTTTTTGTTTTACTGTTTTTATACAATAAAAAATTTTTAAATTCAACCAAAAAAAACTTTTTTTGCACCCGCCAAAGGTCTGAGGGGCCATAACTTTTAAATTTTCTGTGCTTGAAGCTGTGTAGGGACTTGTTTTTTTTTGGAAAAATTTTTAAATTTTTTTTTAAAATTAGTTCATTTTTGGGGGAAAAGGTTTTTTTGGATCGTTTTTAAATCCATTTTTTGGAGGGGCCCGGGTGAAGAAAATACTGCAATCCTAGAGTGTTTTTTTTTTTTTATTTTTTAAAAGGCTCCCGGCAGTATCCGTGATAAGTTAAACTTTTCTCTTTGGGTCGCTATTTTTATGGCGATAAAAATAATTTTTATAGTTTTTTTTTATGTTTTAAGCACTTAAAAAAAAAAAAAAAAAGTGTTTTTTTGTGGGTAAAAAAAATATTTATTCATCGCTATCTTCTGAGACTATACATTTTTTATTTTTTTCCCTAACAACTGTATTAAAAGGGCTTTTTTTTGGCCGGGGGTGAAATGGCTTTTTAAAAATTGGGACAAAATTTTTCGTTTTTTTAAAGGGGGAAATTTTTTTTACGCTTTTTTTCCAATTTTTTGTGCTGCGGGATAACAAAAATCTTTAAATTTTGTGATTTTTTTTTTTTTTTTTTTTCGGGGGTTCACCATAAAGGGTTTTAATTTAAAATTTACCCAATTTTTTAGGGCAGGGGCCCCTTTCCACACGAGGGTACCAAAAAAAGGGTACCTTTTTTTATTTTGATCTTTTTGGGGGCGATTGGCGTTTGTAAAGGGAAAAAGGGCCCGGGGTTTCGTTAAAAATTTTTATTTTTTTTTTCGGGTTTGGTTTTAACCTTTTTTTTTCCTTTTTTTTACTTTTTTTTCACTTTTTCAACATTTTTATTTTTAAATTTTCCCCCCTAAAGGGGGTTTGAAGAGAGATCTTTTTGATCTCTCCTTCAATAGGAAAAACAGTCATAGCTTGTTGCTATTACTGGTTCCTATGACAACGTCAGTCACGGGTGCCGGGACATGGCCCCCCAGGCACGCCGGGCATCGGGACTTTACAGCAACCCGAAGGCTTTTTCTGCCTTCCGTGCTGTCTGTCAGAGGGCAGGGAGCTGCACAACCGGCCCCCATCCCTTCGCTGCTGCCGCCGACAGAAAACCGGAGGCGATTTCCCCCCCGTCTCTCCCTTTGTTTTTTGCGACCCCCCCGTCGCAATAATTAAGGGGTTAACCCCCCCCCCCCCCCCCCCCCCGGACATTTCCCGGGGTCGGGGGGGACGCTGCCGGGGTGTCAGCTGTAATATACAGTTTACACCCCCGCCGATCGCGGGCGAACTCGCTTTTGAGTTCCGCGATCCTCAGGACGTATCCAAACGTCCAGGGGTTTGTGAACCCCCCCAAAAACTCCTGGACATATGGAAACTCTAAGGTCCCCTTAAGTGGGGGTTTTTAAAGGGCAGTCTTACCAAGGGTGTTTTTCAAATATAATTTCCCATAATTTTGATTTTTTTTATTGTAGGGGGAAGAGGGGCATTTCCCGCAACATACCCCGCCAAGGAGTACAAGGGTTTTCCCCAGGGGGTTAAGCTGCCCCCTGAAAATGATGGGCAAATTAAACGGGCAAAGTGAAAAAACCAGTTTTTTATGGTTGGGCGAAATTTTTAGATCCATGGCGATAAAAATTTTGGTTAAAATCTGGGCATCACTATTAAAAATCGCCCATTCTCTGCGCCCTGTCTTTTTTGGGGGCCGCAAATCAGCTTTTTCAGAAAAAAGCAGGGTAGATGTTTTTTTGCGACATCAAAACTGGGATTTTGTATGGGTTTTTTAAATTTGGGGGGAAAAATCACATGACCCCTTTTTTAAAATAGAACAGCGTTTCCTTTCAGGCCCATTTTCTCCAGCGCTCAGACAGAAGGACGTGCGCTCTGCTTGTGTCCAAAAAAAGCTCCCGCGAAAATTTTTCTAATTTTTTCCCCCCCAAGAAACCTCTACTAATTTGCTGTTTACCTTTCAATTTTTTTTAGAAATTAAAGAATTAAGGTTTTTTGTAGTTAGGTAGAAAATTTTTAAAAGGGGCCTACCGCGTAAAGTCACGAGGTGGGACGGGGGGGCCCCGCGGGCGAACACAACAAGCCTATAAAAATACGGGGAAAAAGTTCCCCAAAGACTTAGTGTGACATTGCACTGCAAAGCTTTTTTATTACAGTTTTCTATTGAATTTTCCGGAAAATTGGCACCTGAACTATAGGATACACATTTTTTTCTAGAAACTGCATCTTTTTGTTAGGTGCAAACTCCACTTTTTTTATCATATACTTTTTCAATGGGTTCTTTTTCAATTTTGCCCATTCCACCTTTGTTGATACCACCTTCATTTAAATTTGAATCCACAATTTTATAACACCACGGGTGAATTGAAAAGGTGCCAAAAATATCTTGTATTAACAAACAAAACAGATACGTTTTTTTTTTACTTTGGTGCACTACAGTTTTGTTCATTGGGGCAGCTTGCACTTAAATTTTGAATCCAGCAATTTTTAAAGTCACCACAGGTGAATGAAATGCCAAAAATATCTTGTATTATACAATACATAACGATACGTTTTTTTTGACTTTGGCGCACTACAGCTTTGTTCATTGAGAAACTTCACTTAAATTGAACCCCCAAAATTTTATAGCCCCAAAGGGTAATTGAAAGGTGCCAAAAATATTTTGTATTATACAATACATCCCAGAACGTGTTTTTTTTTTTACTTTTTTTTTTGGGCCCCCCAAAACAAAACAGCTTTTTTAAAAGGGGGAAAAAAAGGAAAAAACTTTTTTTTTTTTTTTTTTTTTTGGGTTTTTTTTGGGGCCCCATTTAAAATTTGAATACAGCAATTTATAGTCACCAAGGTAATTTTGTAGGTCCAAAATACCCTTGTATTATCCAAAAACTTTCAGATACTTTTTTTCATTTTGGCGCAGAAACACTTTGTTGATAGATCACTTTGCAGTTAAATTTGAATCCGAAATTTTGTAGTCCCCACGGGTGAATTGATAGGGCCAAAAATACCTTTTTTTTACCAAAACATTTAGAACTTTTTTTCACTTTGGCGCGGGGCCAGTTTTGTTGATAATCTATTTTGCATTTAAATTTGAATCCAGCATTTTGTAGTCCCACAGGGTAATTGATGGGTGCCAAAAATACCTTTTAATCGAAACTTTTTCAGTACGTTTTTTTCCTTTGGCGCGGGCCCACTTTTTGATAGATCATTTTGCATTAAATTTGAACCAGCAATTTTTTTTGGGTTTTGAGGGATTTAGAATACTGTGATTTGCCGTCTTTTAATAAGGATTTTCCAAAACTTTTCCCATACCTTCTCAAATTTTTTATTTTTCTGAACGGGGACAAATTCAGGTGGTAAGCGAGCAAAAGGGGGGTTTGACATGGAGGTAGAGTACGAAGAAGGTGCCCTTCCGTGCTGGCTACAACACGCACCCACGGATCGTCAGTTTGCAGCCCGTCGGGCCCGTGAACCATAACAACAGCGTCGCCAATCTTCCTTCGGGGTTAATCCCAACCTGCTTCCAGCTTTTACCCCTCGTCCCCCAAAAAGCACGCCACAAAGTCGTCTCACATCACCCAAAACTGCCAACATGAAGCAGCCCAAATTTCAACTGTGTACCCATACTGTGGATAATCCATTTTCTAAAGACCTTTTTGATGAAAAAAATGCTTTGGGGTCAAAAGGCATGTTAAAAACAAGGGGGGCAAAAGATGATTTTCCTGCTCGACCCCCCATTACTGATGCCATCAAGGGAGAGAAAGGAAGCCGGTTCAATGGGCAAAAATCCCGGGGGTCGCAACCCCTTGCGCCCCTTTTGCTTGAAAACCCCAGCCCTGGATATTGTTGGGGGCGTTGGGCTTGGTATCAGATAGTCCAATAGTCCCGCTATCGATAAGGTTTTTCGTAGGAGCTCGTTATGACATACCATTAAAGTCTTAGGGAGAGCAACAACCCCTTTCATTTTTACACCCAAAAAAGCGGAAACTAAAAATTAAATCCACAACAGAAAAGGGATAGGCACATTTTAGGCAACACACTTAGTTATTAAAAGTCACAGAAAAAAATCACAGCCCATTCACTTCCCGTCTTTCCCACAGCCTGCCCCAAAAACCTGCATCCCCCCAAAAATTTAAAAAGTCCAAAGGCATAGATTTAAAACCCACATGTTACTTAACGGACATTGAATACCCGGGCCTGGAACGCAGCATGAGCCCCAAACCTCATACCCCCAGATTCCCCAAAAAGGATCTTTAAAACCACCATTTTAGTTTCACGGGACTTTGACTATACCTGCCCTGGACCCATATACCTTTTTTTAAACCTTCTGACCCCCAATTAAAAAGTCCGGAAAAAAGGATCTGTTATTTTTATCTTTTTATGTTTTCGAAATACACGTTTTTTTTGCACCTTAAATTTCCCTGGGGTGAATATAGAATTGCTGTTTTAAGATTTACTAAAAGCGCGTCTGAACAATGCGGGTGCGAAAAAGAAAAAAACACGTAACGTTATGTTTGGTATAAAAAAACATATTTTTTGCACCTTTCTTCTCCTGTGGTGAATATAAATTTCTTTTTAAGTTTTTACGTAGATGCTGCGTCAATGAACAATGCAGGGTGCGAAAAAAGTAAAAAAACACTAACTGTGATGTTTTCGTACATACACGGGTATTTTTTTGGGAACAAACAACCTGTCTGACTACAAGATTGCTGGATTGTAATTTAATCAAGTGGATATTCAACAGTCACAGGTTTAATGGAAAAAAAAAAAAAAAGAACACCTTTTTAAAAGTAAAAATAAAAATGGGGTTTTGCAGCTAACAAAGAACTTGCAGTTACTAGAAAGATGTTATCCAATATAATTTTTAAGGGCTGCCCAATACCAGGAAAAAATTTCAATAGCAAACTGTTAATAATAAAAAAAATTTATAACTACAAAGTCACACTAAGTTCTTGGAAATTTACCATGTTCTTATAGATAGAGCTTGCGGTTCGCCCGCGGGCCCCCCCCCCCCCAAACCCCCCGCCCTGAAATTTTCAGCGTAGATCTGCTTTAAAATTTTTTCTAGCTAACACATAAAATCTTCAAATCTTTAATCTAACTAAATTGGAAGGATCACAGCTAAAGTAATTTTTCCTGGGGCAAAAATATACTAATTTCGCTGAGCTGTTTTGGCCCCAGGCAAGCGCAGGTCCATCCCTTGAGCGTGAAACACGAGGCTGAACAGGAAACCTGTTCTATTAAAACAGGTCATGTGATTTTCCACCCAATCGCAACCATACACTTCCCTCCCTACGTCGCACACAATCCCCCTGCCATTCTTAATCTATTTTCTGGCCGCCAAAATTTCAGGGAACGCCGAAAAAGGCGCATCTTAAAGATGAGCACAATTTTAACCTAATTATCGCAGATCTGGAAATTTCGATCACCCTAAAAACTGCCCCATTTCAACTTTTTCGATAAAAATCGCTCAACACACCCCCGGATGCAGAAAGTCGGACCAAAGTTTTACCCTTTTTTGATGATGACGACATTGCGGATCCAACATGGTCTTTTTAGCAGAATTTTCTTGCGACCCGTTCATCACTGGACGAGGAGGGAAAACATGGGTAGTGTCAGTTTCGGGTTCCGCCCCAAAAAGGGAGAGGGCGGTCCAAAAATCCCGATATGATTTTTCCCCCACCACGTCAGCGCAACCCCGTCCCCTTACAACGCAAAAAGTCCAGGAACTCCAACCCGGGCCTTCTTTGAGCAAGCCTCGATTCACCCACGATGTCATATCCGCCTTGCCGTAAAGCATAATAGAGGCAAAAACCCAGGGGGTTAACCATCACCAACATTCTTGCACAGCACAAAACATGATTGAAAAAAGGAACACTTGCTAAAAAAGGGCCAACGCGCGCCCCAACCACTGTCACACCCCCCGTCCCGCCTCCTCCTCCTCCCCACCACCAAGCGTTCCCCCGCTCCCCTGTCCTCAGAGTCTGGCAGGATCACCTCCGCTTCAGCCTCCACCGCGCCCGAACCACCAGCACCACCAAGACCCTCCTACCCCTTCCCTTCCCCCCAGTTTGACGACCCGCACGCCGTACAGCGCCCGTCTAGCACCACTTCTGTCTTCCTGGGTTTTGGGGGCAAAGAAACACTTTAACCCAAACCATCCCAAAGCCAAAGCCGAAATTTTAGCATTGCCCGGGTTTGGGCCTGGAAAAATTTTCCTTTTCCCTCGGTGGGGCACGAGGGGTTTCCCCCACGTCATGGCCCTTGCCTGCCCCAATCCGATGCCGACAGCTTTTCTTTTCCAAAAACCCTCCCCCGCCCTGGCCCCCACGTTCACTAAAATTTTAAGCGCTTGCTGCATCTGTGGCCGGAAAAGTCCCTCTACCACCGACACATGGACAAGTAAGCCGGCCAAAGGGGCCCCTATATCTCTGTGACAGCTCACTGGGGGAGCTGGTGGGTGTCTCTGGGGTGACGGGGGCTCCCCACTCGGGCCACGCCTTTTTAAACCGAAGGATGGTGCAGGGTTCTTTTCCCCCAAAGGGCCTCTGGTGGGATCCCCCGTGCCCCGAGAAACCACCGTGTTTAAATTAATCTGCTTGGGAAAACCTCCCCACACAGTCAGGAGCTTGGACGGCTCTCCGCAACGAACCGAGCGCTGGCTGGTGCAAGAACCTTTGCCAGGCAAGGTGGTCTGCGTAACGGCGAATCTCTGGCCGCCCTTAAATCGGTAGGGTAGCCATCCCCCTTTCCTGGGACATGTCAGAACCCTTTTCGTCCCCAAAATTCTAAAGACAAAACCCCGGGTCTGGACGCCTCTGAGGGAAGGCTCGAAGCTGGGTTTGCAATTCCGCCTTCGCACCCCTGCTTCGTCCCGCCCGGCAGCTTTCACCACTCGGCCTCCCCGCAACCTCTCATTTTTTACGGGGAACACGCGGAATTTCCACCCCCCCCCGCTCCACGATTGTGGGAGCAGCACAATGCCGTTACGCAGTACGAAGTGACACATGGCCTGACAAGCAGCGGTGCGGACCTCGGGGTGTTGAGCCACCGAGAGTGGAGGCAGGTGAAAGAGCTCTGCACCATCCTTGCCAGTTTTGAAGAAGCTTTCCCAATGGTTAGTGCGGACAATGCCCTTGTCAGCATGAGCATTGTGGTGATCTTAGTTCTGGAACGATCGTTGGACACTCTGAAACAACAGTCCCGCCAGCGACGGAGGAGAGAACGGACACAGATGCGAGGCCTTTCCTCCGTCAAATCCACAAGGCCACAGTTTCACAATTTCATCGGTCTTCATTAGGCAGTGGTTCGGGGTCCAGAGCTAGTGCAAGGTGGCGCATCAGCTCTCAGGGTGCATCATCTCAGGCAAGTCAGGGCTGTGTTGAAGCTGTGCCGGAGGCAGCGGAGGAGGATGGAGGAGGAATTCCTAGACACCGATGTTACCGACGTCCCTGCCTTGGAAATAGGTTGGCGCGAATTTGAGGCGGAGGAGGAAGATGAGGGAGATCAGTTTGCTAGTGCCGCTCGACCCAGAGGCTTGGGAAATCAAGGCTCCATCTCTCACATGAGTGCTTGGATGCTCCATTTCCTCCAACATGATCCTCGCATTAAGGCCATCAAAATGAACAACAGTTACTGGTGGCACCCTCCTGGATCCTCGTACAAAACAAAACTCAGCACTTTACTTCCACCCACCCAAATAGAGGAGTAAAATGCAGAAATGGAGACCTTGCTGATTGATCAACTGGAACATCTGTTGCGTCTGCTTCACGTTCCACAAATGTCACGGTGGAACAACATCAGCGACGTGGCAGCAGTAGAGTGCCAAGTAGGCCCGTAGCGCAGCAGCAGCAAGGTGGCAGAAGCCTAATGGGTGACCTCTGGCAATCTTTGTTTACCACCTCACCAATGCATGCAATGCAGGCACACATCCAACACACAGAGATCAGCTTAAGATCATGGTGCACGACTATCTGCGTCTCAACACCGATGTTTTTTGCATGTGTTCCGGACCCAATAGACTTCTGGGTATCCAAAATGGACGAATGGCCCGAGCTGGCTCATCACGCCATAGAGGTGTTGTCCTGCCCAGCAGCCAGCGTCATATCTGAGCGGACCTTCAGCACAGCTGGAGGAGTCATTACAGACAAACGCATCCGGCTTTCCACAGATAATGTGGATCGTTTACTTCATCAAGATGAATCAGGCATGGATCTCTGATGATGTTGTGGCCCCAATTGCCGAGGTCACCGATTAGTTGCCGGTCTACTTTACATTCCTTTCAAACAGAAATGGTCCCTTGAAACTTTTTTTTAAAAAGATTTTCTTTCTGCAATTTTAATTTTCTTTTT
>JAODAL010083969.1:0-11071 GCA_025379985.1 Phyllomedusa bahiana
ATCACAAAAATTAAAAGAACACCTATCTGAAATTATATGAAAAAAGGGGAGTTTTGCAGCTAACAAAGAGACCTGCAGTTACTAGAAATGATGATTATCAAATATAAGATCAGGCTTCCAAAACTCCAGGAAATATTTCAATAGCAAACTGTTAATAATAAAGATATTCCACTACAATGTCTACACTAAGTCTTGGTGAACTTTATCCAATGTTCTTTATAGAAAGAGCTTGTCTGTGTTCGCCCGCGGCCCCCCCCCCCCCTCCCCACCGCCGTGAATTTACAGGGGGTAGATGCTGCTTTAAAAATTCCCTTTAGCTAACTACAAAAATTCTTCAAATCTCTAATCTAACTAAATTGGACGGATCACAGCTAATAGTAGAGGTTTCTCTGTGCAGAAATAGACTAATTTCGCTGAGCTGTTTGGCCACAGACAGAGCGCAGGTCCTTTCCCTATGAGACGCTGAAAAGACACTGAGGCTGAAACAGGAAACGCTGTTCTAATGTAAAACGGGGTCATGTGATTTTTCCAGCCAATCGCAACCATACACATCCCAGTCATGACGTTGCACACACATGTCACCCTGCTCTATTCTGTAATCTAAATTTGCTGGCCGCCAAAAATTACAGGGAAACGCCGAAAAAGGCGCGATCTTAATATATGATGCTCTGATTTTATACTTAATTATTTGCATGATCTGGAAAATTCGATCACCATAAAAACCTTGCCGATTTCAACTTTGTAGATAAAAATCGCTCAACACTAAAAAAGACGGTTTATTTTTGTCAGCACACCAGCAAAACAACGCTTAATTAACCCCTGGATGTAAATTGCGCCAAATAATTGAGCCGCACAAACTAGTAGCTTTGTAGCGTGTTACAATTGGGGTTTTCTACGCCACACAACAAGAGATACAGTTGTAATTAACCTTTGCTTGTGAATTAGGCTACAGGAAAAATTTATATATTTTGGCGTTGAAAAAGACGGTTTATTTTTGTCAGCACACCAGCAAAACAACGCTTAATTAACCCCTGGATGTAAATTGCGCCAAAGAATTGAGCCGCACAAACTAGTAGCTTTGTAGCGTGTTACAATTGCGTGTTTTCTACGCCACACAACAAGAGATACAGTTGTAATTAACCTTTGCTTGTGATTTAGGCTACAGGAAAAATTTATATATTTTGGCGTTGAAAAAGACGGTTTCTTGGGGTCAGCACACCAGCAAAACAACGCTTAATTAACCCCTGGATGTAAATTGCGCCAAAGAATTGAGCCGCACAAAATAGTAGCTTTGTAGCGTGTTACAATTGCGTGTTTTCTACGCCACACAACAAGAGATACAGTTGTAATTAACCTTTGCTTATGAATTAGACTACAGGAAAAATTTATATATTTTGGCGTTGAAAAAGACGGTTTCTTGGGGTCAGCACACCAGCAAAACAACGCTTAATTAACCCCTGGATGTAAATTGCGCCAAAGAATTGAGCCGCACAAAATAGTAGCTTTGTAGCGTGTTACAATTGCGTGTTTTCTACGCCACACAAACAAGAGATACAGTTGTAATTAACCTTTGCTTGTGAATTAGGCTACAGGAAAAATTTATATATTTTGGCGTTGAAAAAGACGGTTTCTTGGGGTCAGCACACCAGCAAAACAACGCTTAATTAACCCCTGGATGTAAATTGCGCAATAGAATTGAGCAGCCAAAAATGAAGTGGTATTTGTATTGTAAAAACGCTGTTTCTTTAAATGAATACAACAGGAAATGGCTTAGATCCCACTTGGATATTGAATGTATATGCAGCTGCAGTGGACGCACACTGGATTTCAGATCCAATACCCCAAAAAATTAGAAATAGAACATTAAGAGAACAGTCTCTGAGACAAGCTGAGACACCCCACAGAAATCGCTATATAAAAATCAATTCTTCAGTAAGAGCTATCAGCCGCGGCAGCACCTTCCCTGTTGAGCACAGTGAGAGGAGTGTGAGCTCCCGGCGTCGCGCCCGGACTTATATAGTGCGGTGACGTCACAGAATCCCGCCGGTCTCTGATTGGCTTCACCTCTGCACATGTCATGCAGGCTATGCCCTTCTTCCTCCCAGAGTGCTTTGCCCCATGTAGCGCCATGTGCTCGCAGCCATTTTATCAATCAAAAGCACACTTCGTTCACCCGAAGTACCCCAAGTTCGACTTCGTTCCGAACCGAAGTTTTCCTGAAATTCTAAACGAATTCCACTTCGTTAGAATCGATTCGCCCATCTCTAATTTCAATGTTTATGACACAATTCTGGATATAAATTAGTTTGCAAGGGCCATTACGCTTAAGAATCATTTTTTGAAGATCCAGCAGTCATATCATAATAAGGAGGTAATATATAGTGGTGAAGTAGAGAGTTCATGTAATTCTGATCAGGGTCCCAATGTCTCCTTCCAGGATTTATGTGTGGTTAGTACACTATGTAATTTAGAAGCTGAGTCTGCAACAAGGGAGGAAACTCCAGTAGCTGCACAGAATGAAATTTATTTTGGCAACCCAGATTTCTATCCCATTCATTCAAGACCTACTAACTTGGATTTATTCCAAGAACGAGTAGAAAGGGATTTAGTTCAACTACATGAGAAGTCTATAAAGAACTCTAGTAAGATACAGAATATCTCCTTGGCAGAGCGTAGGGCTATTCAGGAATTAAAAAACAACCAGGACATCATTATCTGTTCTGCGGATAAGGGAGGGGCGGTGGTGGTTTTGAATAAAGGTCTTTATAGGAGAGAGAATCTCAGAGTCCTACAAGATACAGACACTTACACCGTTCTAGCCCAAGATCGCACACCCAAGTTTAAAGTCCTTTTAGACAAAATCCTTTGTGAGGGCGTATCTCTGGAAATTTTCTCCAGAGATTTAGCCGGCAAAATGGTGGTAGACACACCCATAATGGCTATTTTCCATTCTCTACCTAAGGTGCACAAGGGGGGTTTCCCCCCTACTTTCTGCCCCATAGTGTCAGGTATAGGGTCCCTAAATGAACGGTTAAGCCAGTGGTTGGATACCCAACTACAACCACTGATGACTGCTATCCCAGGATATATCCAAGATACAAAAAATCTAATTCAAAATATCGAGGAATTTAAATGGGACAATACTTACTCTTGGGTTTCTTATGACGTTGTGGGTCTATACCCCTGCATTCCGCATGATTTAGCCTTAAATTTTCTATACAGGTTTTTGACAGCACATAGCAAGTTTTCGTCTACGAAGTGTCAGTATTTGGTAGAGGTTACTAGGTACTTATTATGTCATAATTTCTTTTTTTTATGGGGTTTTTTATTTGCAGAGAAGGGGGGCACCTATGGGTGCCCATTTTTCCCCTTCTCTTGCAAATATTTTTATGGCCATATGGGAAGAGGACTTTCTTTTCAGTGCCAATAACCCGTTTCTCCCCCAAATCAGGTGGTATGGTCGTTATATAGACGACCTGCTCCTGGTCTGGGAGGGCGACCTTGCTCTTATTTCCCAATTTGTCAAGTACATCAACCGGAATCCTTCTAATTTGTGCTTCACTTTTTCCTATAGCGAAGTGGAGATACATTTTTTGGATGTCACTTTGCGGGGTACTAGTGGTGAATGTGTACAAGTTTCTCCCTATAGAAAAGCGCTAGCAGGTAACATCACCTTAATGGCAACTTCATGTCACCCAGGCCATGTGGCAAAGAACATTCCCTATGGGGAGTTCATAAGACTCCGCAGGAACTGCACGGATGATCAGCAGTTCAACCTACATCTAGAGGAAGCTAGTGCACAGCTATGTGAAAGAGGCTACAGGGATTCGGATTTGGCAGTAGCCCGTAATAGAATCCTATCTCGGGACAGAATCAGTCTTCTAAAAAACAAACAGTCTAAAAAGCATTCTAAACACACTAACAACATAGTAACTTTTAGTACTACGTACAGTATGCAGTTTAAACAAATTGTTTCTATCATTAAAAAACATCTGCCAGTTTTGCGAATATCGGAAGAATTGCAGGACACACTGGACACAGGTATTAGGTTTATTTCTAGAAGGGCCCCCACTTTGGGCTTTCTACTCTCCCCAAGTTTTTTCAGTCCTATTTCCACCTTGCAGTGTTCTTGGTTGAATAATACAGGTTACTACAAGTGTGGACACAAGAAATGTACTGCATGCCGTTTCTGCCACAATTCTAATCAATTCACTTCTTTTTCCACAAATAAGAGCTATCGCATTAACAAGTTTATCAACTGCAATAGCAAATTCGTAGTTTACCTGGTTAACTGTACCCAATGTAAGGTACAATATGTAGGCTGCACTTCTTGTCCATTGAAAGTCCGCATTAGGCGACAACTTTCCGATTCTTGCAAAACTAATAATATAAACAGCATCTCCATGGTCTCTAAACATTTTTTGGAGATACATGGAGGTGAGGTCAGCGGTTTCTCATTTTTAGGTATAGAAAAGGTGACACATTCTTCCCGGGGCGGGGATTTGTTCCGTAAACTTCTCAGTCGAGAGTCTCGCTGGATCTTTGACTTGGATACTAGAATCCCTAAAGGGTTAAATATTAGACAGGACATTATGTATTTTTATTGACTTTTCTCCACATTTTTTTATGTATTTATGTATGTGTATTTCATATGGTTTTAGAATCGTTTATATTTGTATATTTTGTGAGCTTTGGTTTCTATAGGTTCATTCCTAACATGTGACTGGAGCTTACTGATATTTAAATGAGCATACGTCGTCTGTTATTTTAGCTACGATTAAGAAGCTTTGGCTTCGAAACTCGTCAGTCTCCTTAAAACGCAGGTTATATCTTTTGCTCTTCCATGCATGGGTCCATGTATTTTTGCATATTTTATTTGTTTGGCTTTTCAATAAAAGTTTTTTCATTTTTTAATACTATCGGGTAGTAGGTATTGTAGCGGCACTTGGATTTTTTTTTGCACTTGCGAACCACGAGGCGGTGATAGTGTCCAGCTCTATCTCTCCCAGGAGCATATATATGCAGGTGAGCATACCTATTACTTTTTTTGCAACTAACGTTTCCTCATTCACTTGGTCACTTTTAGAATACATAGCAATACAACAATGTTTTTCAATATTTTATGTCTGCGACATGTTGCGTGCGAGACCTTCTCTGTGGCAGAGCCCAGTTGGCTTCTATACATGACATTATTTGGCCTCTGGCGGCACCCCAAAATTACCCTGCAATCCCCCATCAGTCACGAGACATCTATCAATAACCTAAATGCCATGGTCACTACTGATCGCAGCATCTAGGGGTTAAATAGCTGGAATTGAAGCAGGAGCGTAGGTTAAGGCCCGTGGGCCTTGATGCAAAACTTCAACTTGGTCCCCAATACCCTTGGACAATGGCTGTGAACAACTACTTTTTTTAAATAGGTTCCCTACTTGGCATGACTGATGTCTGTGGTGTAGCGTGCCGCAAAAATTATTTCTACTTAAACAGATTGTCCAATAGAAGAAAATTAATTTAAACTTTGGCGGGGTAGCAGAACTAAAGAAAAAGGAAAAAAAGTTATACAGCCAAAGTTTATGTTCTCTTTTGCCACTACCCTCCCCTCCCAAAAAAAAATCTTTATGGGTTGAATAGAAAAAAAATACAATTGTGCCTATGTTATTTTGGGTTTAGTTTTTCTTGGAGATTACACCATAGAGTTGAATTGACATGATATCTGTATTTTGCAGGTCAGTAAGTATACAAGGGTCAAAAAATACCACCACATTACCACATCTCACCACTATATTGTGACTAATGCCATCATAATATTACTGACCAAACAAGTATACCAAGACAAATATTACCAATAACAACAATAGACAAAGACCAAATAATACCCCACATATCACCACCATATAATAACTAATACCACGATACTGTTACTGATCAAATCAAGATACCAAGTCCAATAATACCAATAATAACAATATACAAGGACCAAATAATACTGCCACATATCACTACCACATATTACCACCATAAAGAGACTGAAAAAAAAATCCTTTGTACTGTTACTGCATATAAACCATTACACTAAGAACACTATTACTAGAGATGGGCGAATTTCTCAAAAATTCGATTTGCCAACTTTGCCGAATTTTCCGACAAAATTATTTTTGTCCGAATTAATTCGGGACAAATTGCACTATAAAACAGCTATTTCCTGGCTGTAGAGAGCTTGTATTATGCTGTAGAACACTGTGCCATGCTTAAATATGCAGAAGGAGCTTGGTTTGGTCTTCATACAATGCTGTGTTTTAGAATGACACGCACATGACTGCCGCTGCTCTTCGAATCGCTTCACTCTAAAATTCCCTGGGCACTTACGGGGCAAAACTGACCAAAAAACTGAAGCAGGAATACAGCCTGATAAAGTCATGGCAGCGCCAGCTGGAAAAAAACAAGCTGAGGGCTAAGATCCTACGATAGCGTCAAAGAACACAGTAGTAGGTTATTGGAGCCGCCACAGGTCTCAGCACAGTAAAGGGACGATGGCAATAGCCATGCCAGGGAGCGGAATCTAAGTAGGTCCCGGTTTTCACCAGAGCCCGACGCAAAGCGGGATGGACTTGCTGAGGCGGGAGTCTACCAGGTCGCTACCCCTGACGAGACTTGCTTGCGGTGGCAGCCGCTGTGTAGCGAGGTACAAAGTCATAGGGCAAACTCGGAGTTGGGGACAAGCGTAAGGTCAGGACAGCCGGCAAGGATCGTGGTCAAGGGACGGAGGCAAGAGGTACGATACACGGATATGATAGACGAGGCTCAAGGAAATGCTTTCTCTATAGGCTCTAAAAATCATTATTATTTATTTCATAGTCCCGGAGGCGGTTTTTACTTTCTGTAAGTTGGACATACGATTCACATTCTTCATAATGAAGAAGCTCATCTAAAGCCAGTTTTGCAGCATTTGCTTTTGCTTCCCATTCCAGTTTTGTACTAAATTTCATCACTAATGGCACCGAATGCAAAATAAGCACCTAAAACATTCCCTGTAGTTAGGGTCTCCTTCAGTTCAAGTTCCATACGTAGCATTTGAACAAATTGGTGTCACGTAGAAACTGGATTCAAACTACCATGTTTATATTTCATAATAAACTGCGTTGGAACTTTTTTAGGTATTAATGATGAATCTGATGGAGGTAGAATTGCCTTGGCCAAAAATGGTTTCGGAACATTAGCAAACTGACTACGGGGGATTTCTCTATAGTACTTGAGTTTGTCCTCCCTCTTAGCAGCTGGAAAAAAGGCTCCCATTTTGGACCGGTAGCGAGGGTTCAAGAGGGTGGAGAGCCAGAAGTCATCCCTCTGCCGGATGTCACCAGCCAGGCAAATCAGCATGCTGTAGGCCACGTGCGCAAATGATTCTGAGGGACTCCCTGCCTACATCTCCACTGTATGCTGCCACGATGCTTGGGGGTGCTTGGAGGACAGTGGCACAATGATAGAGTGTGGAGGTCACGGCAGCATCCACAACAGCAGCAAGAGGTCAGACAGTGGCACAATGACAGAGTGTGGCGGTGACGGCAGCAGCAAACGCATGAGGTCAGAGAGTGGCACAATGACAAATTCTGAAGGTGGCACCAACAGGAGTAGGCCACAGAGTGGCACAATGACAGAGTGTGGAGGTGACGGCAGCAGCAGCAGCATGAGGTCAGAAAGTAGCACAATTACACAGTGTGGAGGTGGCACAAACAGGAGTAGCAACAGAACTCAAGACAATCAGGCGGCACCAACACGCATTATTCACTCCATGAGGATTAATTCTTAATTCAAACACCCCGCAATATCATCCAATTTCAGCGGTGCTCAGCTTTTAAATAGAAAAGTCCCAATGGTAATCCTGGCTGAGTTGGATGTGCTTGTTTTCCACGATATGTGAGTGTTTATAATAAAGGCTTTATAAAGAAGAAGATCGGTGAGTGCCGCTTATATTTTCTATCATTTGGACAAACAGGAGTAGGCCACAGAGTGGCACAATGACAGAGTGTGGAGGCCACGGCAGCAACAGCAGCAGTATGAAGTCATAGAGTGGCACAATGACATTCTGGAGGTGGCACAAACAGGAGTAGGCCACAGAGTGGCACAATGACAGAGTGTGGAGGGCACAGCACCAGCAACAGCAGCATGAGGTCAGAGATTGGCACAATGACACAGTGTGTAGGTCACGGTACCAGCAATAGCAGCAGCAGCAGCATGAGGTCATAGAGTGGCACAATGACAGGGTTTGGAGGTGGGTGGCAATACCAGTCCCTGGTAAAGATGGTGGTAGGCAGATGGAGCAACTGGCAGCAGATGTGTGGCATCAGGCGGGTGGCGGCATCAGAATAGTGGCTGAGGCAGGTAGTTTAAATCCAGACTCATTTCTCAAAGTTCTGGTGAGGCGTCATGGCTGATGTAATCTGATGCCTAGGGCATTGGTGTGTGGAAATCCTGGCTGATCCACGCCTGATTCATCTTGACAAAGGTCAGTCGTTCCACATTTCCGGTAGACAAGCGGGTTCTCCTTGGGGGAACGATGGCCCCCGCCGCACTGAACACCCGCTCTGATGCACACTACTGGCCAGGCAGGACAGCTTCTCCACTGCAAACTCGGCAAGTTGCAGCCACATATCCAGTTTGGCTGCCCAGTAGTCCAGCGGATATTCTAACTGGGGTGGCAGAGTGTGCCAAAGTAGGCCACCCCCTGTTGGTTCAGGGGTCGCCCCAGGTCTTACTGCGGCTGGTGATGCCCCCCCAATAGGTGGGTAAAGGAAGCTGCTCATCACGACCCGACTTGGGTTGTGCTGAGGAGCGGTACTGCTCCTAACCCCCCCCCCTTTCCCACTGCATCCATGGCGTGTACGTGGCGCTGAGGAACCCCCCCCCAGACCTGTTAGAAGATGGCCCAGCTGCACATAGGCATGGGAAACTGATAGGAGGATTTCCCTTTATTTTTGATTTTGTCCTCCCTCTCAGCAGGGAAAAAATCTCCCATTTTGGGCCCATAGCGAGGGTCCAAAGGGGTGGAGGCCAGAAGTAAACCCCTTCCCGGGATGGTGACTATTCGGCTGTCACTAGCCAGGCAAATAGCATGCTTGGGGGCCATTGACAATGACTCTGAGGGACTCCCTGCCTCCATCTCCATTTTATACTGCCAGGGCTTGGGGGTCACTGCCTCTCTTTCTTCTCCATCTACCTCCTCCAGCGTCCGCTCCTCCCTCCTGTACTGGGTAAAAAAAAACTCATTTCACCAGACAGTGTTTTTGTGCTCCAATGTCCCCTCCTCCTCCAGTTCAGTCCCCACCAACTCATGTGGCCGCGAGATGTAGCGCCGCATCTCCACCCCCCTGCCCAGACAGATTTTTCGCATCTTTTCCGGACATGAAAAGTGGAATGACGTTTTTCATCCCTAGTCCGGGCGACTGACAATGGCCTCCTCAAAGGGCCTCAGAAAACGGCGGGTGTCACACAAACTGCCACTGGCTGACACAAAGTTCACAGGGGAGTACCCTGTCCACCTGGATCATCAAAAAATCGTTAAGGGCCTTTTCTCTGTTCATAAGTCGGCCAACAGTGCGGGGTGGGAATTCCAACAGGGGGAAACATCGCATATCAGCGTGTGTTGGGGGAGGCTGTTTTTGCCGCTGCAAACTCGAGGAGGGTGTTCCTGGGTTTGTATTTTTTTGGCCATTTTTAGAATTTCTGAAGTCGGGGGAGACTCAGAACCTTTTCCCAAAACCCGATTTAACAATGCGCCATGCAGGGCGCTTGGACAATCCCTCCTCAAAAGACACGGACACCCTATTACTCCCATTGTCCTTCACCATGGTTTTTGATTTGCAGATGGCGCAGAGAAGCCACACATCGATTTTTTGCTGCATGACCGGAGCATTCCTCTCCTGTTGACTTGTTCGCCGAGGAAGCCAGGGTAGAAATGCATGACCCACTGTGCCCCAACCCTGTTATATAGAGCAGTACTTTTGGAGGCCCGAGATGGTGGGGGTGGTGGTGGTGGGGGGAGGAGGCGGAATTGGCTCAGGAGCAGCAGTTTACAACGTGAAAAGGGGAAGCGGGGTCTCCTTTCCAAATTGTTGGTGTGACTGGGGAGGAAGCGCAATCACCCATGGGCCGTAAAGGAAATGTACTGGCCCTGACCGTAGTTACAGTCCACACGTCCGCGCTGCCGTGCACCTTGGAAGAAACCGATAAGCTCAAGGACTGCCCATTCTGTTCTACATATTTTGAAGGGCTGACTGCCTTTTTGGAAAAGAAATTACGGCTTTGGGAAATCTCCACCTCGGTCGCCAAGGCAATTTTTCTCTGAACGGTGCAAAGCCCACCATATGGAAAGGCAGGGGCTGCGTACCAACAACTTTGGGAAAAGGAGCAAGTAGCTTCTGCACCTTTTGATTGGGGCACATACTTTGTCTCTTTGCATGCCTCGTTGAACAAATGCTGGCACCATGATACAAGGGCAGACATCTGGACTGGGAGTTGATGGCAAAGAAAACAGCTCCCCTTCTGCAGAGGGTGGGCATTGCTGGCTGAATGGCATGTGTTTCCACTGGGCCTGCTGCTGCTGGGACCACCACCCTGACCAGTTTCTCCCAGGCCACCGGGTGGTGCGCGCAGTGTTGACGCAGGGCCTGGTGCCAATGTTCTCCCTGGGGGCCCCGCTTTTAATTTCTGCCCCCGATTCTCAAATCCCTTGTTTTGGTTCCCGGGTCTTAGCAATAAACTGCCCTTTTAGTAGGTGATTTACCGCCACGCTCCGCATGAGTGACACTAACACCGCTGCCTCGCTGAGCCCCCGTGCCACTACTTCTTGGACCTCAAGCAGGTTTTTTTACCCGTGGCCTTTTTGGGTCCCGACCCCGCGCTGCTGCTACCCCGCGACCACGGCCACACTACGACTTGCTGGGTGCGAGGCCTGCCCCAAGCTGCACCCCCTTCTCCCGGGGAGATATGAAGGCCTTGCTTCCCCGGCTACATTGTCATCGATTTGTGTTTGCCCCTCACTGCTATTCTCCTCAATGGTCCAGTATGCAGAGCC
>JAODAL010083970.1:0-11071 GCA_025379985.1 Phyllomedusa bahiana
AATTTTGTACCCAAAGGCGTCTGGAATCAAGGGCGCTCTAAAATACAAATCCTTTTTGTGGGGATTTAAAAAATTCCTTCAACCCAAGACTTTCAGTACCCCCGGGCCCCCTCAATCACCAGCTTGAGCCCTAGTGACCCCCTGTGGCACCAACTCGTCATGTTCGCACTTTCCCCATCCTATCAAGCACTGTGGATGCAGTCGCATGGCTCCAGAGAACTCAAAAAGCCAAGGGCCTACTGAGACACTCCCAGCCTCTAGGCTGTCGTGCTGCCACATTACATACAACATACATACACCACACAAAACCCATTCAAAAGTTGGGGGTAATTAAAAATTTCCCTTTATTTTGAAAGACAAGCACATTTTTTTTTCAATTAAGCTAACATAAAATAATCAGAAATACACTCTATGCATTTTTAAATGTGGTAAATGACTATTCTGTAAAAGCCCGGTTGGTTGAAATATCTACACGGTATAGGGGCCCCATTTCCAAAACCATCACTCCAGTGTTAAAAATGGGGTACATTGCATTTGCAAAATTTTAAAAAAGCTATTGGATATTTTGAAAACCCTTGTTCAAGTATGTTAGCACAGCTGAAAAACAGTTTTCGATTAGAGAAGCATTAAATGCCCTTTCCTTTACTAGTTAGAATCGGGCATTACTTTTTTTGGTTGATTTAAACTTAAAAAAGGGGCCAGAAAAAAGAGAACTTTCATGTGAAAACCGACATCTACTTTTTCTGGAGATAAAGGCTATTCCTTACAAAATTTCCAAGAAAACAAGTTTTCCCCCTACAATGGGTGTTATACTCCCTTCGAGGAGACACAAACAGGCTCTAACCAAGAAAAGAAAAGTGGGAGGCCCCCGCAAAACCCTGAGCAACAAGCAAGTACATTACGCTCTAGTTTGGAAAATCGACGCTCACGGGCCCTAAAGGGGCGCTTAATTTAAATAGTACCCCAAACCCATGCCCAACGTCTACAGGAAGGGCGAATCCGGGATGCTGGCCTTCAGGACAGAGTAAAAAAAAAAAGCCATTTTGAGACTGGCTAATAAAAGAAAAGATTGATGGGGGCTAAAGAACACAGACTTTGGCAGAGGAAGATTGGGAACAGGTTTTAGGGACGGCAAATTGAAGTTTAGGTTTTTTTGGCAGACAGAAAACTTTTGAGCACAGAACAAGAAAAATCTGGAAGAGTGCCTAAACCCATCTTGAAGCATTGGGGAGGTCATGTTATAGTCTGGGGTTGTTTTGGTGCTGGTAAAGTGGGAGTTTTGACAAGGGAAAAGGGTTTTTTGGAATAGGGAAAGGGTATCACTCCTTTTGGAAACCCATGCCTTACCCTGGGGAGGGCGCTTGATTGGACCAATTTCATCCTAAACGGACAATAAAAAGCACAGCCCAAAATTAGCAAAAAATTTAAGGAAAAAGCGGAGGGGTATTCTATCTGTAAGGGAGTGGCCAGCGCAGTCCCCGATCTAAACCCCCTTTGGTTTGGGGGACACCGTGGACCGTATGGTACGCAAAAAGTGCCCATAAAGGCCAAAATCCAAATTTGTGGAGGAGTTCGGGAATAGGGGTAAATTTCTCCAGATTACCTCAGAAAATTAACAGCTAAAGCCAAGGTCTGCAATGCTGGAATTCTTTGACAAAAAAAAGTTTAAAGTAAAAAAATTATTATTTCAAATGAAAATCATTTTTTCTAACCTTGTCAATGCCCCTGGAAAAATTTCTTTTTTTTTTGCAACTATTTATAAAAGTATTTTTTTCGGGAAAAACAAAAAATTGTCGGGGTAAACCCCAAACTTTTGAAGGGTAGAAGTGTGATGTGTGAGTGTGAGTGTTTTGGTGTGTGTTGGGAAAAATTAAGGGAACCACTGCACGGGCCTCTACACGGGAATGTAATCAAGAGGAAATGGATAGTCACAAGCCATCAAACAAAGAAGAACGCTTAATTTTTGCCAGGAGAGGAATGGTCACCCAAAAGCAGTGGGAAGACTGGAGAAAGCATGGCGTTTTTATCAATCCCCCCACAAAAGGAGGGGCATCTCTCATTTGGACTCGTTTGTTCCCCCCTTTTTGGACTACTTGGAAGGGAAATGATCTCTACTTTATCTCAATAATACTTACCCCGTTGCTGTGATAAGGTTTTATGGGGATCGTCCCCAAATTTTTGCCCCCGGATGGTTTGGTACAATGACATTTTGGCACTGTATCTTGTACCTTTATGTTTATTATCTGACCATTATAAAATCAATGGGTTACTGTTCCTGATGAACCCACGATATCTGTAGGAAAAGCGTTTGGGGGGTTTTTTTTTTTGTATTCTTCCCACTATATTTGGGGTTGAAAATTTTTTCAGTTGTTGGTTTTGGTGGGGGGTTTTTTACCAACACTTGTAGGGGAGGTGTAGGCATTTAAGGGTAGGTTTTTGGGGTTTTTTAAAAAAAAAATTTTTTTCCCCTTTTTTTTTGGGCGTGTCTCTGCTTTTTTGTTTTGGTTAGTCTTTTAGGGTATAATAGGGGGTAGTTTTTCTTCTTTAATCATATCAATAAAAGGATTTTTTTATTTTTTTCTTGTTTTTTCTAACCCCAAAGGGGATTTGGTGTTTTTTGTATTTTGTTGGTTTCTTGGTCAATACCGGGGATTCCATTATTGGGTTTCCTTCCCATTATCATTTGGGACAGGGGGTTTTGTCTGGGGGAAAGCTTTCCAAAACCCAAAGCTGTGATTAAAAAAAATGGTTTTCCTCCCCAAATATTGATTTCGAACTCTTCCTACTTTAAAAAAATTTTCTTATTGTTTTTAACTAAATTTGAACTTTTTTTCCCTGCTTTTTTGAGGGCTGACATGCTGCTTTTTTTTTATTATTTTAAAATTTTTGTTTTGCGCAAAAAATAAACATTTTTACTTTGTATTTTCCGAGACATGTTATCAGTAATTTATTAATAAAATAAAATGACTTTTTCACAAAAATACATACATTTAAAGAAAAACAGAGAAACTAACAATTTTCAATGGTCCTTAATTTTTTTCCAGAAACCCTTTTTCATATTTAAAGGTTATTGTTTCTGAAAAAAATTAAGAGACCATTGCAACACAGACACACACAGACACCCCCCTCCCTGCCCTCTTTGCACTGAGCTTGTAAACCATGACGTTCCCACCACTGCCCCTGCACAGCACACCTATGCTAATGTGCTGCCACAGCCAGGTGTATCAAGATGGCTGCATTTCCTGCTTCTTAAAAGAGTAGAGAATGCCTCGAACAACTTGGCAGGGGCACATGGTTTTCATTAGCCGTGGGGCAGCCATAAAATATTTTGCATAAGCACCTCAATGCCAGGACTGACAGGGATAAAACAAAGAGCCCCCTCCCTTTCTTTACATTCCAGGTAATATTGCATGTTAATTGGTCTCATTTGCAGGGAACAGAATGGGACTGGAGCAGTCAATCACAGCTGCTGCGCTTGTGCAATCACGGACATCCATATACTGAAAATTACACAGTTACTCTACAGTGGTAGAACTCACCCCACCAGGTGCAGTGCGCATATGCGAGGTTTCTTGATACACTTTCGGGGCTCCGCTTCCCGCCATATTGGAGTATGAGATGACTGTGGAAGATGAGAACGTCTGACAGTTTGAGGCGTTTGTAATTTGCTCCTATAAATGAAAAGAAAACCAAAATGAGAAACAGAACCAGGAGTTGGGGGAGGTGTGACAGGAGCTGGGAGGCAACATAGTGCACAATGGACAATCACAGCAGGAGAACATGAAGGATGCCAGGCACAGGTAGAAGAGAACATGCGGATACTCACCATACCTCCCATGAGGTCATTCATCATAGAGAACATGTCCATAAATCCACCACCCTGAACAGAAAAACACACCACTTAATACAGGCACATCCAACACAAGGTATCGCAATCAGCTGGTTCCCCCAGCATTTAGCAGTTATATTGCCAGGTTTGGTAAAAGGCTGTTATTATACAGTGGATTCAAAGGCTGGTGTCAGAGGTTTAAAGGGGTTGTCCACTTTATATTGTTTTTTTATTTTTTTTATTTATTATGCATCACATAGGAAATCATACAACTTTGTAATATACATGTATTAAAAATGTTGTTCCTGTAAAAATTTATACCAGTGGCACCCATAGAGTAACTGTATGGACTAAACATGGCGTCAGTCATGTGACCTCTTGACATTCAACTATCAGCAGGATTACATGACATCTATGGGGTAAGTGAATAGGAATAGTAATTATTAATATGGTTATTTCAGCAGCTTCCTTACTGTGTCTAGTCACTTCTATAATTGTCTCTCTAGGCGATGTCAGGTTGTTAATAGTTATTTGGCAAAAAAAATTAAGAGCACAGAGAGGAGATAGAGAAAAGAACGTGCTGTCAGCTTCTCCCCAGACACTGATAAACTTGATAAGACGCTGCTGGAGGTAGTGATACTGGAGAATTTCTGCTCCTCCATACACTACTGTTACCTGGATACCAGGGTCACATGACCTGTGTGGTGGTCACATGATAAGATGCTGCTGGAGGTAGTAATACTGGAGAAGTTCTGTTCCTCCATACACTACTGTTACCTGGATACGGGTCACATGATCTGTGTGGTGGTCACATGATAAGACACTGCTGGAGGTAGTAATACTGGAGAGTTCGCTCCTCCATACACTACTGTTCCCTGGATACCAGGGTCAATGACCTGTTTGGTGGTCACATGATAAGACGCTGCTGTAGGAAAGTAATACTGGGAAGTTCTGCTCCTCCATTCCCTAATGTTACCTGGATACCAGGGGTCACATGCCCTGTGTGGTGGTCACATGATAAGACACTGCTGGGGAGGTGGTAATACTGGGAGAAGTTTGCTCCTCCATATCACTACTGTTACCTGGATACCAGGGTCACATGACCTGTGTGGTGTCCCATGATAAGACGCTGCTGTAGGTAAAACTGGAGAAGTTCTGCTCCTCCATACACTACTGTTACCTGGATACCTGTGTGGTAGTCACATGACTGTTTTGTCCATACAGGTACTCCATGGCAGCCATTACTATGGACAGGAATGTGGGTAGTGCCATTTTTTTTCCCTCTCTACAGACGGGCCTACTGCACTAGTATAAAAGAGGCACAGAAGCAGCATTTTAATACATATGCATTAGAAAATTATATGATTTCTTATTATATACATAAGAAGAAAAGAAATTATAAAGTGGACAACCCCTTTAAAGAGTTGTAGCCGTCCTAAAGCCTGTGACCGTGTGGGTTTTAGGCCGGGGTCACATGGCTTATTCAAGACGGAAGTGCGAGCCGGATTGCGCTCGCAATTCCGGCTTGAATAAGGGGCGGGTGCGGGCCGCCGGCCCCATAGACTTGCATTATCCACGGCGCGTATTGCGCCTGGATAATGTGCAGGTTACTTTCTTCCCGCCCGGCGGATTCGCCGAGCGGGAAGGGGCGACGGAATCCACTGTTCTCTATGAGAACTGTGGATTACCGTAATTATTGCGACGGATTGGAGCCGTACTGCAGCGCAAATCCGGCGCGCAGTACGGCGCCAATCCGCACCGAAATAAGCCGTGTGAACGGCCCCTTACATAACTATTATGTCGCCGTATGGGAAAGTGTTGCAGGGGTTTTCCACATCTGTGTACATTGATTTTTAACTGAATTAATCATTGAACAGTTCTGCACCTTTTGAATATGTTGCGTTTCAATATCTTGCCTTTTTAAAGATCTTTGCTTGCTGTCAGTAAAAATGAACATTCTTGTTTCCATCTAGAGCCTTAGTACACAAAATTGGCCATAGATTATTGTTTTTCACTGAGTATAGCCCAATTGGGTTCATATAACGGGATCTCCACTTCCCTCTTAAAACAGCAAAATAGGATAACGAAACCCAAATAAAAGTCAATACTTGAATAAATCTTCATAAAACTGCAGACCTTAGACCGTACAAAACAGAATGTCAAACTTTGTTGTAAATGAGAGACTAAGACTCAGACTTAGTAGCAGCCGTCCTTGCCGTTCGATAGTGTCCCATAACAGCGCTCCCAGATCGGTGAACAGGAGACGCTGGTATCTAGAGGAGAGCTGGACGCACAGCTCTGGATACCGCTTGAGGAAGGGGAGGAGCTATTCCCGAAACGTTGCACGTGCGTCCAGCTCTGCTCTGGATACCGGCGTCTCCTGCTCACCGATCTGGGAGCGTTGTTATGGGACACTAACAAACGGCAAGGACGGACGCTACTAAGTCTGAGTATTACCCTCTCATTTACCGCCAATGTTTGACATACTGTCTTGTACGGTCTAATGTCTGCAGTTTTATGAATATTTATTCAAATATTGACTTTTATTTGGGTTTCGCTATCCATCTAGAGCCTGACATACAGACCCAAAACTTCTCACAGTTGAGTTTGCTGTAACTGTATCTAGTCTTTAAAAACCACCCACCCTGAGATCACGTTGTAAGCTGGGGGTGGCTTAAGCATTTTTTGATCAAAACCTGTGAACTAAGATCTCAAAGTTTTTTCATGTATTGTAGATAGCATAAATGCTTCTTTAGGGATTTCCATGTATTTGTTAGCCATTTTAGCTGATGGTGTGCCACTGGTATTGGAGTGCGCATATATATATATATATAATATATATTTAAAATTATAAAATATATATATGCACTCCAATACCAGTGGCAACCATCTGCTAAAAGGGCTATATATATATAATATATATCTATATATATATTATTTATATATATATATATATATATAATATATATTTATATTATAAAATATAATTATATAAAATTACATACCACCACATTTCGAAAAAAAAACAATGTAAAACCTGCTGCCATGGTTTGGCTGGGGGGTCTATCTATCTACTTTACTACCACCAACCCAGTGGCCCCCGGTTCACATTGTGTTTTTTCAGAAATGTTTTTTTGTGCAGAACTATACGGTGTATTTGCCATATATTGCTTTTAAACTGTATAGGGAGGAATGGATGCCTCCATTTTGGTCTCTTGCACCCCGCCCACTTCCACAGGTTGTTATATCAGTGCAGTATGCTTGCAGGGTTGGTGCTTTTTTTTATTTTTTTCTCTCTAGATTATGGAGATCGGTTGACTATGAGAAGTCTGAATTTGACTCTAGTGAGGGGTAAGAATACAGTAGGACCACCCGCCTTGAGATCCCGTTGCAAGCCGGGGGTGGCTTAAGCATTTTTTGATCAAAACCTGTGAACTAAGAATCTCAAAGTTTTTTCTAGTCTTTAAAAAGGACCCATGACATCTCTCACTTGTCCGTTTTAATACTTGCGTTCCCCATACACATTGTTCCTTAAATCTCTATGTTGTCAGACTCCCTAGTTATTCCTCCTAGATATGTATTACTGAATCTGCTGGGTCCCTGCACAGATTGACCATCAGTCAGTGCTGACACATCCAGCCCTATGAAAAATGGAATAACATCCATCTGACTGATTCAAGAATACATTTTTAGAAGGAATAACGGAGGAACAGCACCACACAGAGTTATAAGAGGAGATGCTCCAGAATGGTTATGTCCCAGGGAACATGAGGATTTACTGTCCACTCTAAAGTGTGTGCACTGATTACATCTATCTATGCATTTATGGACAAGGAGGCAAACAAAAGTGGGGAAGACGCTTTCATGTTACAGGTCGGTTCATAACTAGTTACAAAGTGACTGCGTTACAGAATGAGAGTGGTGGTGCTTGTGGTCGTCCAACCTGTTAATTTTCATGGGAGTTCCAAATATAGTCACGTGAGTGCGCGCGGCTATACTTTGCAGTCCCACAGAAATGAATGGGGAGGACGACCACAAGCACCGCCCTCCTCATTTTGTAACATGGTCGGCTTGGGACTAGCTATTAGCTGACTTATATCAAGCAATGCCTTCATAGGAACACTCCCTTTAACAGTATTATGTTTAACATGTGTCAATGTAATGCAAGTAAAAAAACTTGTCCTCTAGCGCCAGGATAGGTAATAAGTGCTCGATCGCTGGGGGTCCCACTGTTGGGACCCATAACTAACATGAGAACAAGGGCCTGAGTCCATTAAATGAATGGAGCACTTGGTATGCATGTGAACTGCTGCCTATGGGGGCTCTCTAGGATAGCTAAGTGCTGTACTCTTATCTTCAGGAGCCCAAGGTGGTGAACAGAGCAGCAGTGAGCATGTGTGACCTGTGCTCCATTCATTCAGGTGCCCCATTCCCATGAGTGGTGGGTCCCAGCGATCAGACACATATTCGTTACCCTGTGTCTGAACTGGGAAAGCCCCTTTAATTATGCTAACAACTTCTAACTAAAATAAAGGTGTTAGATCAAGTCGTCTGACAACACTTACCATTCCCATCATGCCGAATGGACTGAGCGCTCCTGCCTGGGTGTTCAAGGTCACAGTTGGAGCACAAAAGACGATTCATGAAAAAAACAAACAAAAAAAAAAAGCGAGATGACAGAAGAGATTTACATAATAAATAACATCAGAGAAGATCAGAGCTGGTTCAGAGGAGTCACCTGCAAGTCACGATGTCCCCCAGATCGTGGAAGAGCCGGGACACTTCCATCTGTCAGGCTCAGGAAGGGCGACATTCCGAAATTCCCAGAAAACATGCGTCTCATGTGCTGACGATGCAACGCAAACGGATCCCTGTAGAGAAACCAGAAGAGCCACAATAAGAGGATGAAGAGCACCAAAAATATAAAAGAAGGGTCGAAGTATCAGCACTCACATCAGGAACATGGCTGGATCTTGAGGGTCGGTGTCTCTCATGAAGCGAAACATGACCGTCGGGATTTCTGTTCTACCTGCAGATTATTCTTCGCAGAATCTCCAGAAACGTCACTTTGAAACAAAAAAAAAAAAATAAAAAAAATATAAAAAAGACAGGTCAGTAACATAGGCCGCCCCACTATTCCTATAGACGGGTCAGTAACATAAACCTCCACGCTATTCCTATAGACAGGTCAGTAACATACACCTCCCCACTATTCCTATAGACGGGTCAGTAACATACACCTCCCCGCTATTTTCCCATAGACAGGTCAGTAACATAGGCCTCCCCGCTATTCCTATAGACAGGTCAGTAACATACACCTCCCCACTATTCCTATAGACAGGTCAGTAACATACACCTCCCCACTATTCCTATAGACAGGTCAGTAACATACACCTCCCCGCTATTCCTATAGACAGGTCAGTAACATAGGCCTCCCCGCTATTCCTATAGACAGGACAGTAACATAGACCTCCCCGCTATTCCTATAGACAGGACAGTAACATAGACCTCCCCCCTATTCCCCATAGACGGTCAGTAACATAGACCTCCCCACTATTCCCATAGACGGGTCAGTAACATACACCTCCCCGCTATTCCTATAGACAGGTCAGTAACATACACCTCCCCACTATTCCTATAGACAGGTCAGTAACATAGGCCTCCCTGCTATTCCTATAGACAGGTCAGTAACATAGGCCTCCCGGCTATTCCTATAGACGGGTCAGTAACATACACCTCCCCGCTATTCCTATAGACAGGTCAGTAACATACACCTCCCCTCTCTTCCTATAGACAGGTCAGTAACATACACCTCCCCGCTATTCCTATAGACGGGTAAGTAACATAGGCCTCCCCGCTATTCCTATAGACAGGTCAGTAACATACACCTCCCCGCTATTCCTATAGACAGGTCAGTAACATACACCTCCCCGCTATTCCTATAGACAGGTCAGTAACATACACCTCCCCGCTATTCCTATAGACAGGTCAGTAACATAGGCCTCCCCGCTAGTCCTATAGACGGGTCAGTAACATACACCTCCCCGCTATTCCTATAGACGGGTCAGTAACATAGACCTCCCCGCTATTCCTATAGACAGGTCAGTAACATAGCCTCCCCGCTATTCCTATAGACAGGTCAGTAACATAGACCTCCCGCTATTCCTATAGACAGGTCAGTAAATTTGGCCTCCCCGCTATTCCTATAGACAGGTCAGTAACATACACCTCCCGCTATTCCTATAGACAGGTCCAGTAAAATTCACCTCCCCGCTATTCCTATAGAAAGGGTCAGTAACATAGGCCTCCCCGCTATTCCTATAGACGGGTCAGTAACATACACCTCCCCGCTATTCCTATAGGTCAGTAACATAGACCTCCCCGCTATTCCTATAGACGGGTCAGTAACATAGACCTCCCCACTATTCCTATAGACAGGTCAGTAACATACACTCCCGCTATTCTATAGACAGGTCATAACATACACCTCCCCGCTATTCCTATAGACAGGTCAGTAACATACACCTCCCGCTATTCCTATAGGGAAGGTCAGTAACATACACCTCCCCGCTATTCCTATAGACAGGTCAGTAAATAGAACCCCCGCTATTCTATAGACAGGTCAGTAACATAGACCTCCCGCTATTCCTATAGAAGGGTCAGTAACATACACCTCCCCACTATTTCCTTAGACAGGTCGAAACATCCCCCTCCCGTATTCCCATAGCGGGAAGTAACAAGGCCTCCCCGTTTCCCATAGACGGGTCATAAAATACACCTCCCCGCTATTCCTATGGGGTCAGTAAATAACCTCCCCGCATTTCCCATAGACAGGGCAGTAAATAGGGGGCCCCCCCTATTCCCTTTGAGGGTCATAAAAATAGGCCTCCCCGCTATTCCTATAGACGGGTCAAACATACACCCCCCCGCTATTCCCATAACAGGTCAGTAACTAACCCCCCCGCTTTCCCATAGAAAGGGCAGTAACAAGGCCCCCCTGCTATTCCCATAGACGGGTCTAACCCTACACCTCCCCGTATTCCTTGAAAGGTCTTTTAAAATAACCTCCCCACTATTCCTTAGACAGGTCAGTAACATAGGCCTCCCCTATTTCCATAGACAGGTCAGTAAAATACACCCCCCCGCATTCCCTTTTTCGGTCAGAACATACACCCCCCCACTTTCTATAGACGGTCATAAAATAACCTCCCCCCCTATTCCCATAGACGGGGAAAATAAAAC